>OZ022590.1:1294914-1299914 GCA_963669155.1 Arbacia lixula | reverse complement strand
GTATTTCCGTTGCTACTCGAGGTGTCCTCCAGTAGAGGCGACGTATTTTCTGAACAAGAAAAGGAAGAAACGGACGGAGATGAACGAGTTGACAGTGTTGGTGTACGTTTGCTACACGCTTTCGCTATCCGGTCAGATGTAACCACTGACCGGGATATTTAAGAATAAATGATCTCGGTGTATAAAACGACACCTAACATCCCTAAACATCACCCTAATGACGGTTCTAGACGAGCCGTGTTATTAAGGACGAGGTGTCGGGGACACCGCATGGAACTAGATTACAATTATCGATGATGCAATTAATGGAATGGCTTGATGGGTCTTTTATCGCTCGATCTGTCCATGATGAAGGAGGAAATCATTAGGCTCTGGATTGGTTTAAGCACATCACCGTGATCACGATCGAAGCTGCGGAGAAATCCGACGCTATGGTATGACGGAAAGGCTCGTTTTCACGAATGCACCAATCCCTCCCCGTTGTCCGTTTCTCTCCATCTCGTATCATGCTCATTGCCTCATCTCTTTTCTATGAAAAAAAAATCACAGGTAATAATTCAACTCAATACATTCTTTAGGTGAAAAATTATTTGTTATTTAATTGCCGTAATCATTGCCCTCTGAAATTACTATCGATATTACAGTTTTGCCTTGCATCGTTGTGTAGTGAAAATCATTTTAATAAAAGAGATATTGTCATCGTCCTCTAATCCAAAATGAAATATAAAAACGAGACATACTTGTGGACAAGTATAAGGTGGTCTGTATTGAGAAATTCTTGCACAGACATGGGACGGTAATGCACGGTTGCACCATGGACCTTCCATGATGACACCATCCATTCATTAGAGATCAGAGGCTGCACACACGACGTGCCTACATAGCTAGGTGTACGTGCTAACAACATGCAATTAATAGTCATTTGACATAAAGGGGCGAGAGGGAAAAATGGAGAAGAAAATCTCAAAGAGAATGAAAAAGTAAGTGATTGAACAGAAGAAGGTCGCAAAAATCACATTGCAAAAGGAATGAATTGTGACACCATCTACGCATAAGAAACTAGAGACAACGCTCAAGAAAGCTCATAGCGCACCTACAATATACTAACATTTCAGAGACTTGCATCAATAGTCACATGTATCGGCTAATTCAACATGCAATTAATAGTAATGTATGATAAAGGGGTGGGAGGAAAAACATTGGAAAGAAAATCTCAAAGAAAATGACAAAGTGAGGGATAGAACAGAAGAAGGTGTCAAAATAAACATTGCAAAAGGAATAAAAGAATTAACCCTACCTACTACAGGAATCGAACAGGGGGCCTCGAGATCTTAAAATAGCGCCTTATCCATTGAATCACAAATACTTCCCATTCACGTAACACGTAATGCCCAGCAGGGGCTAGAATGATTTAGAAATCGATATTCAAGCTGAAATTTCACCGTGATCCAGACATCTGATTAAAAAATAAAGACAACGCCCCAGAAAGTTAGTACACTCAGCTACAACATACTAAAATTTCAGAGTAAAAGATCTAAACATAGGCAAGATACAGCTTCTAAAAGATCCTCGTGTCATTTCATAATTTCAAATAAATGACCCTCCCATTGACATTACACGTACAAAGGTCCGATTTTTACATTAATGCCTATAATCAAATTTACACCTTGAAGACTTGTTAAAAATGAAAAATGAAGGATACCCTACCATAGAGCAATGTCTAAGGCACTATATAGTGAAACTTGGAAGAAAATTGATCAAGGACAATTGAGATACGCTAAAAACGGGTAAAAAAATCATGTTGTCATACGGAAAAACACGGAAAAACGCGCGAACGCGCGCGCGGAAATTTTTGAAATGCTAGGAATGGCCTGAAACATGCAAAACAATTTCTAGCTGATTTGGAGCATTTTCCAATTTTGCGCGCGAGTTATTGCACTAACGTACGCGTACGTGCGCGTTTTTATTCATTAAAATTAATTGTCCTTTATCATAAAGTTCATGCATGTCAATTTTCATCAACTAAAGATGATGAGTTCTCGAGATACATCAGCTTTTCAGGTTTTCATTAAATATATAAGGTCACGGTTATGCCATGACCTTGAAAATGTTAATTTGCCAAGTTCACATCTATACCTTTACACGGTTAAAAAAATGATAAGACACGACACATGCGTTGTTGAGATATAGATGACACAAACAAATGGGGGTATGGAATAAAAATAAGAAGAAGAAGAAAGAAGATTCTGACGAAATTAGAAGGTGACCACCTAATTACGTGTAAAACATTTGTCGCATCGATAATATCTGTTACGTAGCTGAACCTTGAACCTCCCTGATGAGCAACACACTTTGATTCAAAATCTTGAGAAGGATGAGTCGAGAAAGGTCGCGCGCATGGGCTCCTTCCCAGACATAACGGTCACCATGGTTACCGTCGATCACATTGAAACAACAGATCACTTGAGAAGTGATGCCCGTGCAGCTAGGACGAGACAAGGGAGCCTGCACGCGGGTCAACGAGCTCTTCCGAAACCACGTTTTACTGTCAGCCTATTCAGTGATTCTAGGGCAAGGTGCACATGCACCCTCTTGATGTATCTGTACCATAGAGTGTTCTTATTAAGCTCTATGATCTGCACTCCCCCCCCCCCCTCTCTCTCTCTCTCTCTCTCCTACTTTTCTATCTCTCCCTCTCTTCCGTTCAGTAATTTGTTAACCCTCTCTATAGACGCCTCTGTCTCTCCGCTTCATTTTCTTCTATTTTTCTTCTTCTTTCTTTTTCGTACAGTAATGTCGTTTTCCTACCTCTTTTTCTTTCCTTCCTTCTAACTCTCTCCCTCTCTCTCTCTGCCCCTTCTGCCCCTCCCCCTCACCCCCCCCCCCTCTCTCTCTCTCTCTCTCTCTCTCTCTCTCTCTCACTCTCTCTCTCTCTCTCCCTTCTTCCCCATAATCTGCTGCTTAACCCCGACATATATTTTCTCTTCGTATTTCGTCTGTACGCCATACATTGATTAGGGGACTAGAATTTTACAAGGAAACCCCAGCCCTCTTGCTAAGAATTTAGAGATGCCCGCCCCTTTACCCACCCACCCATCATGCATATATCTTCTCACTCTTTAACGTATAAACATCTCTCTCTCTCTCTCTCTCTCTCTCTCTCTCTCTCTCTCTCCTCTCTCTCTCTCTCTCCCTCTCTCTCTCTCTCTCTCTCTCTCTCTCTCTCTCTAACTTTCTCTCCCCTCTCTTTGTATCTCTATCTGTATACACTCTCTGTCTGCCATTATCTATATCTAGTTATTTACCATCTCCCCCCCTCCACCCCTCCATCTCCCCTAAACCTCCCTTCGTTGTCTCCCTGGTCTCTGTGGATCACCCACACCATGTACTATTATCCATCAAGCAAGGTGATGACACGATGCAGGCTGTGAAGTTCAGCATTGCGAAGGGCACGTGATTCATACCGAGTGGGCACGGTGGTAAGAGAATAAGGAGCAATACTTCGTCATTTGGGGCGATGGTCATACTCTCAGTTCCGATCATGCGGCTGCTATTGTAGTAGCATATAACTTGAAGATATAAACATACTTGTATATAGGTTTGAGAAGGGGGTGAATATTACGTAATCATAATGGGTCCCTGTCTTAATAGAGATACCTTTTTCATAATATATTATATTGTTCTAATTATCATTGTTAAACTATTGTTATACTATATGTTTTCCGCTCAATTTTGGCAGTTTGTAACTCAAAACCATTAAATGAGATTCAAATTTGACAAGGTGTGGGCGATGCGAGTCCTTCGCTTTTTTCAATTTACATTTATCTCCATTTTAATGTTTGTTTTTGGTGTTATGTTTTTTTTTCGAAATGAAGCGGCATAAACACGTAACAAAAAGGCGTACGTTTCGAGGTTTCGTATTCATTTGGGGTGGTTCATGTTCTATCTTATTTCTTTTGAGGAGAAAATAGAAAAAATGAGGAAGGAAAAGAGGAGAAGAGAGGTATAGGCTTCAATAAAGAAAGTGAAACGGTGTGATTACGGATCTGTTTGATATAGTTTGATACACCGTGTACTAACAGGGGCAATACGATTATGAATGTAGACTTTGGTCGCTACGAAACGGTGCGTTTCAAAGGTAAAACGGACGGTTTTTTACTTTTCCTGAAAACATTTGTGAGATTTCAAACACGTTATTGTTCGTGTACACTGCTGATTCCTGCCGAGTTTCATTATTTTTGCGAATGGCCTTCCCTGTCCTTCAGGTAGCTCTCAAAAGAATCAGACAAAATGTAGCAGCAGATTTGTGATCATCCGTCCTCATTGGCAACTGAGTTGATGCTGCAACAAACCAAACTTCCTGTAATCTTAGAAAAAACCTAATAAGTTGCTGAATTAGAATGTCTTCCTGCTTCAGTTTGTGTGAGATCTATAGAGCCCGCCCAGCATGTCCGATAAATTGGACCATGTCAGCTTTCGTCCTTAAACTACGGACAACCCGCACCAATGTCCGAAGGGATTGTCGAATCTGCGTCATTCCATAAAATGAATTCCTACATCTCCCCTTTCATCCCCATCCATCTCTCCCGACAGTTTCACCAGATACGAAGAGAATAAGCTGCATTCTCAAAAACAGTTGAGATGGTCTATTTTTAAAAGTTGATTATTTTATAAAGTCAAGGCAGGTGATTACCTCCAGCGTTTTCGAGCGTTTTCTAAATATAGTCTTCTATGTTCCATTGTCGCCTAATTGTGTTATGTATGAAAATGCTTCGACGTCCAATGCACAGGGGAGTGGGTCTGCAGGCTAGCACGTGGACTGCATTTTCTGGACCCGTTTTTCCATTATCGATTACAGTATCGTCTGAACGATGTCTAGCATCTTCACCAGTCTAAAGCTGCATACATTATTCATATGGAATACTTGGCATATGGTATACTTGCCTACGTACGTAAGTACTGGTGTAATTTACTTACTTACGTACGTAGACCGTATTACT
>OZ022590.1:1274914-1289914 GCA_963669155.1 Arbacia lixula | reverse complement strand
AATAGGGAATGTAATAACACCTATGTAGTCACACTTGCCATGTACGAGATATGCTTGAATTGCATGGGAATCAAAGGTACAGCGTTATAAAAAAAAAAATCATACATGCAAATGCCCCCCCCCCCCCTCTCTCTCTCACTCCCTCTCTCTCCGTGTCTGTGTCTGTATTTCTCTGTCTGCCTCTCTCTCTCTGTCTCTCTCTCTGTCTCTCTCTGTCTCTCTCTCTCTCTCTCTCTCTCTCTCTCTCTCTTTCGTATTCTCTCTTTGTCCATGTTCCATCCTTGAATGCCGTCCCAATTTTCGCACCTTTGTCGCAATTGATACCTCGCACAATAATAGCGACATAACCTCACCCTGGACCGTTGAGCGACAGGGGTGCAGAACAACACCCATGACCAGTGATCTCGCACCCCTTTCTACCAGAGGCGTTGGAGTCATGGTACTCAACATTACACCTTTGCAAATTGTTGCCATTGTTGGGGTCTACTTAATTATTCATGCTTTAAAGCTTTCAATAGGTGGAGGTGTGACGGGCGCGCTCTTTCATTGTGGGTAGCAATCAATACAATGTGATTGGGCAGTTAACGACATAATTTGGACGGACTCCAACGCTCAATAATTTCTTGGGAGGGAACGAACATTTGTCTACGTGATATCACTCTCAATAGGAAGCAATACCCGTTTTCAGTTGATGTTAGTATCTAACCATACAGTAGAAGTATTACAAACGTGAATTCAGGCCATGAACATAGAAGCTCCTGTCTCGAGGTTATCAATAATACTGTATATGAATAAACAAAACAATATAAGGTCATAACGAGTGAATAGTTCTGTGCATTGCGTCAATGTATAAAGTATTAAACAATTCTAATATTAATATCTTATGTTCAAGCATGAACATAATCGTATTAAAGCTCATGATTAACGATAAAAATAACAGTACTAAACGACGTATCGTCACCATCATTATAAAAACGGCAATGATAATGACGATAGTAAATTTACAATCATATTTGAATTAATAGTAATAGTAATAACAATAAACATACTTATTATTTTACTAAGCATAAAAATGGTTATAATATTGACAATAATGATGAGTATATTAGCAGTATTCGAAAAGAAAACGCAAATTCTAATGTATTATTTTCTTAGTTCAACCAGTCAATAGCATACACACAGCGTGAGAACGGATCGCCTGTCACCATGGTCACTAGATGAAACTGGTGTCGACTCGATAGCTGTACCCGAGTCCGCCCTGTTTACCTGACCTCCGAGCTCATTGCTTCTTTCACCAGTCATGACTTGCAAAAAGAACAAATATCACAACAATTCTTATTATACTTCATCTCAATTGCTCTAACAACTATTTCCCGACTGCTCATAAAAGGACCGCCTCGCGTAAAATCTTCTGACACGGTGACATGGTGCTCAACGCGTGTAGCTATTGAAAACGGGTACTGTTTGCTTTCTTAACGCATACCAAGTTTGAACACTCAGGTCACTGAATTATATTCTAAACCGACACAAAATACGTACACCATCTTCACTTCTAGAGACTTTCTCTAGATGTTTCTATCTCTCTCTCTCTGTCTCTCTTTCTCTCTTGCCGTATGACTCTATCCTTGTCTTTATGTATCTCTCTCTTTCTCCCTCTCTCCTTCTCTCTCTCTCTCTCTCTCTCTCTCTCTCTCTCTCTTTCTATCTCTCATCCCCCCTGGCTTAAACCATCTTTACCACAAACAACCAACGAGAAGAAACACCAACCATTGCCCAAACACCAGATATCCCTCGACACATGGTAGGAACTATGTTTGAACGTATGTTTCTTCAAAGATACCACGATGTTGCGAAATTGGCTCGGCGGGATACGCATACTGTAACGTCCATCAAATTAAACCATAACAACGATACTAATTATTACGAAATAAAACAATACTTGTACAGGTACTCTAAATAGTTGTACAGGTACTCTTAAAAATAACTTTCACCCCATCTGTGTCCAGTGCAATGCTCTTTTCTCTATTTAAAGCTCTCCGAAAACTCGTGACACAAAATATTACAATATTACTCAAAACTGTCAATAATATTAGTTACTAAAGGTAGTACATCCCATTTGAAAACATTACCAACTGCTTTCACGGAAACAATCGGGAAGCAATTATTATACGGTATAATTTCTATGCGGGCTTGAACTTTTATTTTCAGTTAAAGAGAAGTAAATCATATTTTGTCATAATCTCATGCTATGATATTGTTTCTAGCGTTTTTTTTTTGTTTTCTTTAATTTTGTGGTTGGAAAATATCAAATGAATTGGTCAATATAATTCTATCTTACTTTAGTGTGGAGTTCATGATTAATTAAATGGTTATTACCAAATAAGACATGATGTATCAAAATATTCATGTGAATACATATTGCGAAGTAAATGTTGTTATTATGACGCTATATGAAATGTATTAACTTATACATTTATACACTTATACATAACTTATGCAACTACTAATAATATGGGTGTCATAATGTCCATAACACCTAGCGAGTAAGAAAAAGAGGGTGTATAGGGTGTCATACGATTACTGAAACTACTTGTTCTTAAAGTTATCTTTTCAATGGCAAGTATACTATTAATGTGATATATAATATACATTATATTTCATTTATGATACATTGCGATTAATAAATGATACATTGACTTCATATATATACCTTTATACATAGATTATGTGTGTAGCTCGTTTCTTCTATGATACGGACAGTTTGGTAGCACATGCAGAATGCCATGTGCCAGGCCTACGAAAAGGGTACTCTGCCTAGAACCATATGACCGTGACATGTTCGACCGTGCTGACATACCTGGTAGTAAAATACGGGTAACACCTGTTTAACAGACGGGTAAAGGTAATACATACACTAACAATCGACCAAGTACACACCTTACATTCTTATCCATTCTTTCATCTCCCCCAAAAGGAGTACAATCATCCCCCTCTCATGTCCTGTCTGGCAACGTCACACCACAAGGGTGCAAACATTACCCCCTTTCTTAATCTCCTAATGACTTCATCAAACACTCGAATGGTAACGTAACAGAAGACCCTAATTGATTTGCGTGGATTAAAAAGCGCGTCATCGGGGGGCGAGTTGTATGGGACCTACGGTGAATAAGGAGTGTTCAAACAAGACGAGTTGTGTGAGAGGCCACTTCAGATAGAATCAATGTAAACTGTTTGGTCCATAATCTAATAACGCACTGCCTGTGTCCACCTTTAAGCTACATGATGATGCTGTTGCTGGTAAACTCGGTATATATAATTTGATATTAACGTCAAAATAGTCATAGTTTTAGTTAGATTCAACTGAGCAAAAATATCCCAAAATTTGCGCAATAATGACAAAGCATTTAAGTCTGTCAAATGGGAGGCCAATGGAGGTGAAACTTTCCAAAAATGACGATTTTTATTTTTCTTTGCATACTCTTCAGGAGAATGCACATTATAGATAAAGCTGTACAAGGTGGGACTTCTTTTAAGGTAAGACCATCTGCTGTACAAACATGATGAATAGAAGTGATAGACTAGTAATATGCATGATTGTGCTAGTGCTATTTAATAACTATTTTACCCTCATTAGGACCATAGGTGTTTTACACAAGTAATACGTGAGGGGGTTCATTCGATCATGGACCATGATTAGACGATACGATTTAGGCCTAATCACGTTAATCATTGAGCTGCCGATGTGATCTGAATGAAATGAATTCCTTGTTTTGATAATGATCACTCAACAATTTGCTCCGTTTAATTACATTGGATTAGCATGCGCTCTCAATAATTTGGACGATAATACATTTGACGCATTAACCCATGACGCAATGGAGAGGCGCATTATTAGCATCTGACGCACACAAATCCTGTGAGTCCAGGCACTGATATGATATTCGACTGCATTGGACGCGATATACAACAAGTAAAGCTATCATATTCAACCGGTTTACACTACAGCTCAAAGAAATTGACATAGGGAAAGGGTAAGGGAAGAAAGGGAAAGGACCCGCAGTTTTAAACCGCGGTATATTTTGTCCAAT
Source organism: Arbacia lixula (assembly GCA_963669155.1). NCBI lineage: Eukaryota > Metazoa > Echinodermata > Echinoidea > Arbacioida > Arbaciidae > Arbacia > Arbacia lixula. The sequence continues at coordinate 1,285,826 of OZ022590.1, read as the reverse complement.
TCAGCATAAAACATGATGTTTTTTAGGCTATAACATCATGTTTCATGCTGAACTAGATAAAATATACCGCGGTTTAAAACTTCGGATCCTTATCTTTCTTCCATTTTCCTTTCCCTATGCCAAATCCTTTGATCTGTTGTGTAAATATTATATTGTAGAAATTAAATGCCATAGTGCAACATACACACCGAAGTCTTGAAACGAGAGTCATTGCGTTTCATATTTTTGTTCATGGCCCTGAAAAAAAAACTGTGCAGAGGACCAACAGAACGGGATGAGGAAGGATAAACGACTTGGGTCAAGAAATGAGTATTGTGTTGAATAATAATCGTATTACGATTTCTTTCTGATATTCTGACTGACTGTGTGTTTTTCGCCTTCTATTTATCAGGGATGACGCTGTGAGCTGAGCTTATGCATATACAGTGAAACCTGTCTATAGTGGCCACCCAAGGGAAATACAAGTTGTGGCCTTTATAGACAGGTGGCTGCTATAAACAGGTTTTTAAACACATGATCTCTCTCCGGGGAAATCATTCTAGTGGCCACTATATACAGGTTGGCTGCTATAGACAAGTGGCCACTAAGACAGGTTTGACTGTATTAGTCACGTAGTCCTATGGCTAATTAAGTGATCTTGAAGGGGAAAAAAACATTTTGAGGGTAAAACTTTAAAAAAGAACAGTTGTTCACACGTTCACTGTTCGTCGTCTAGAAGTCATCATATTGGAATAATATTATAGACTTTTCTCGACGATTTGTCGATCGTCTAGGCGTCGCGATAATGTTGAAAATGGAGCGATCACTTAGCAAATTGACCCTTATCTTCATGTGGTGGTGCTCACACTCGCGTGTGTGTTATCTGAATTGGGACGTATATGGAGTGTGTGCGTAGAAATGTCAAGTGGAGCAGTTGTTTAGATTAAGGATATTAAAAGCCTCGTAACCTTAAGGGGGTGATAGACGTTTTCAGTTCTTTGCTCACGTACAGTATAAAAACCAGAGAACAAAATTCTAAGACACTCTCTAAATAGGACAAGACTTCACGAAGCTCTATCTTACAAGAAGCCTTCATCACGTGTATGCATTGTGTGATGTACGTTAGCCTTTTCATGACCAGGCCTACTACATATATTCATGAGAACGGTAATATGCGAGAGTTAGAGGAGAACGAAACATTGATAACACGGATAATGAGCTGAACTGAATAAAATGAAATCAACTCCCACATATCAAAAGGAAGTTTTGATTTGTGAAATCATGATTAGCTAGTAGGAATGAATTCTGATAAATGACCTTCATAACGTCGATGGGCACTTGACGTCATTGACATTGTTTTTGTGTGTCACGCGAAACAAAACATCATATTTTGATCATGCCTCACTCTCTCTCTCTCTCTCTCTCTCTCTCTCTCTCTCTCTCTCTCTCTCCCTCCCTCTCTCTCTCTCTCTCTCTCTCTCTCTTTTATATAGGAATTCATATTTCGCTCATACACACACAAAACAACAATTATACGTACACACAAACACACACGCACGCGCGTACATTCTCACACATGACTTCTATATACTTGTAATTCACTTATATTTCCATACGAGCATTAATGGAATCTATTTAAGTTTTCTTGCAAGCTGTGATTTCATCAGCTCCCATGCCTTAAATATCTTATCCTAATCCTCAAAGTCCCCCACCCCCCCCCCCCCTTCCCATTTCCCTCATCTTACATGACTGCTATACCCTTTACAGTGTTTGGAGCAATGTGCACAGTCATAGAAATGTAGAAATGAATGTAACATTAATTCATTCACGTTTATCAACATTCAATTGTGAATCTTTCCTGAATGAACTTACCTTTAAGTGTAGTCGTCAATCATCAAATCATTGCAATTATCCGACAAAAATCCAGTCGGCCTTCAGAATGTGGATGGCTCAGTGGCACAGGTAGAATATCGTTTGCTGTCAAGTTCGTAACTCAAATATTTTGTAACAATATTAAGTCATCTCTACCTCAACACAGTTTCGTTCTCGACCGGTTTCATCACAACGAGAGGGTTGCAAAACAAATGTATGCGATGTGTTGAAAATGTTTGATAAGCACAAATGATTACTACATCAGCGGCAATCCAATATGAACTACTTAGTTCCACATGCATATGAACATTTTAAGGGCTTATTCGGTGTCACACATTGACACTGTCGCATTGTTCATCATTTTAATCTTATTTCCAATATTTTGATGAGAAAAAAAATCGCGTTAAGTCTGGTCCTTCTTAGATTCCAAAGCAATGTTTACCTCGTTCTCACGCATCGCATTCAACAAGAGGTAATTAAACATCCATTTTGAGATATCACACAAATTTCCTTTTTCAAAGCCACTGGTTCTGTTTCCTTCTATATCTCATAAAATGTCAATTTAATTCAGATATTAGAAGTAATCGTCCTTTCTGTCTTTCACGAGTTTATCAATGCCAAAAGCACAACCTTCCAAATTATTCAAATTTCTTCGCGAGGCGCTGTGTAAATTCTTCTCAAAATTACGTGAAATGTTGTCTCCTTTCGCTATTCGTGAGTTCGCCACTTATCCAAAATATGGTCTTAATGTTTAAAGCCCAAACAAGAGCAAGGCGCTAAGAGAACAAATCGTTAACTCTGATTACCAAGTAAAGGAAATGTCCCTAGGTTAGTACACGTTGTATGCTTCTGGGAACCAGTGAATTAAAGACAAAGTGAGCAAGAGGAAAGTTGATGTTCGCGTTGATGATGGACGTTCAGCCAGCCGTGTTCTTGACAGCTCAGTGTGCAAGTGTCCTGACCCGGGGTCCGTCGGGGAGGGCACGGCGTGCTACCACGACAAGGCGCGGCTGCATTCCTCGACATGCGATATAATCAGATGATGGAGACGAAATTCAAATTGTAGTCGATTCTTCCGTGCCTAATGCTGGAGTCGCTCTCAATGTTGATGGAAACGTTAACTTCAAGGCTGTGACAATAGCCGCGCCTGAAAACGAGAGGAGGAATGGTCTTCTGGTAGAGGACTTTAATATTCATGTAGGCGACAGCGTTTCTTGATGCAGACGACAACCGGTACTGTGTGTTGAACCAAGAATCAGCCGGATTTTGAAAGTGCGCGGTGGCAGGGATTGTGTGCGTTCGTCATATTCGTGCTCGACTGTACGGGGATGAAGATGGAGCGATGCGTGTCATGCACCTAGTCTCGGTTCTAGACGCATTTTATCATCCAGAATAAACCATGTTCGTAGTGCATTCAAAACTTTTCATTTCGACGCATTATTGCATTTCGCCTGTGTTTCGTTATTGAGTTTTAATGGGTGAACGCACACTAAATATTTTCGTTGTTGCTACTCGGGCAAACCTCGGACAAGCTTTAGAGTTTCCAATATTGTGAACGACGTGCATAAGATTTTGATACATAACGAAAATTTCCTATTCATGGCACAGCGCGTGACGATCACTTGAATCGTTACGCTGAGTTATTGACTATAGGCCCATCCTGTAAAATTTACTAAAATATATATTGTAAAAATATTAGCATTCGATCAATAACGTATTTATATATAAAATGCGCACTAATCCATATCTGAAGCCAATTGTTGATTAAAGAAATGATAAAACAAGACAAAAAGCACGTGATTGGAACGTAATTAGAATAATTATTTTCTTATTCTAAAGATCTGATCAAAACGCCTAAACTACTAGTACTCTCTTTTCTTTAATTCTCTGTGCTTGTGCGAGCACTCGAATCGTTGCGCTGAGTTATGCAGCGCGCTGTGTACATGAATTCGAACTGATCAAATGCGTCTAGAACCTAGACTAGCATGTGTGCGCCAAGCTTCGACTGATCTTGCCCTAATGATACATAACCGGACGTGTCGATGTTGAACGCGTTGATGACACTCTCCTGAGATACATATATGTTTAAATAAGGATGAGGGGCGAGCACGAAGGACAGACATGGACGAAAATAAATATTGGATTGCCAAACAGGCAAAGAGGAAACATGAATGTTTCAGCGGATCATGACCCTCCTTCAGCCGTCAAGTCCTTCTCCTTTTCTCTCTCAATAGTGTTTCTTTGTTTCTCTCTTCAGTTCAATCTCCCCCTCTTACTCTCACACGCACACATAAATGCTCTCTTTCTCCATCTTTATCTCTATCATTTCCGCTTTGCTTTTCTCTCTCTCTCTCTCTCTCTCTCTCTCTCTCTCTCTCTTTATTCATTTTTTCTGATGTTTTCTTTATCTCCTTTGCTCTCCGCTTTCCCTTTCTCTCGTGATCTCCTTTTCTTCCTGTCTCCTACCCCCTCCCCCACCTCTCTCTCTCTCTCTCTCTCTCTCTCTCTCTCTCTCCCTCTCTCTCTCTCTCTCACTCTCGCTCTCTCTACCTGTCCATCTCTGTTTGCTCTAGCCTAAATCAAACGTTGTTCTCATTATGCATACATTTATCCTCTAAAAGGTATTTGTAGAAATAGGCGCGCGGTTGTTGTCATAATAATTTTAGCGAAACTTTAACCTAGAACAGCGAACAAGGTTAGACGTGATGATGAAGGCATTATTCCACATGAACTGCTAAAGTAGTAGTGGATGGCGGTGTTAGTAAGAGCGACGCGTGCTTTCGTTCGTTCAGTGGCTCATTCTATCAACGAACAATAGAAGTTGGTCACATGGAAAGGTAATTAAGCTTCGTGTACTTGAATAATGTATTAGTGGCTCGTTTACGATCCCACGCAAACACCACTGGAAATAGCTTCAGATTTTGCCTGTGTCCAATTACATCAGTGACGATTCATTAATCGATAGATTAGGCATACATCAACGCGTCACCACTTCACTCCAAAAAGACCCACTTTCCACAAATTATAGATGCTTGTAACTTCAGCCTGCAGAAATTCACTTTCGATGTTATACAAACAAAATATCATTATTATCAGAACTTGTGCTAATTGCTACCTACTGGGAAGCAGTTGAGCGTAATCACGTGACAATGATTATGGGCAGCTAATTTCTTTTCTTGTTTGTTCAATCTTTTGATCAAGGGATGAGTGTGATGTGAAATATAATTATCTAGAACGAAGCTTTTTACGAATACTCCTGTGTTGTCTACGCAGACTACAACACAATGTCATATTTTGCTTCTTGCCTCTTAAACGATCCACATTCTGTAACTGATACGGTCAATTGTCTGTAACCATAAAATGAAATTTATGATTCTCTTAAGATTACCTTCGCTTCATGAAAGTTCAAGCTTCGATCATCAGGCTCATGTTATTAATGCCATGCACAACGTACTCTAATGCAGAACATGATATGTATACCGTAGTTGGCCTTGTAAGCCGTTATGAGCATATAAAACTTTGTTCGGTGGGATTGGTGTGTATTACACGTAGGAATGTGATTTGAAATATACATGTTATAATATCTAGAACGAAGCTTTCTACGAATACTCCTGTGTTGTATATGTAGACTACAAACATGTTGCATACACAACATTAGAACACATTATCATATTTTGCTTCTTTCCTCTTAAACGATTCACATTCTGTAACTGATACGGTCAATCGTCTGTAACCATAAATGAAATTTATGATTCTCTTGAAATTACCTTCGCTTAATGAAAGTTCAAGCTTCGATCATCAGGCTCATGTTATTAATGCCATGCACAACGTACTCTAATGCAGAACATGATATGTATACCGTAGTTGGCCTTGTAAGCCGTTATGAGCATATAAAACTTTGTTCGGTGGGATTGGTGTGTATTACACGTAGGCACATCAAGATTTGAATTCCATGCACGCGGCTACGGCCACTATTTTGTTTTATGGTTACAACACTCGGCTTATCTTCCCCTTAACCTTTATGTTTTGTGCCAACCTAATTACGCTTCTTTGATCTTTTATTTCCCGTTCTCTCCCCGCCTCTCGAGCCGACTATAGCAGCCATGAGTCGCTTTCTCTGTAGTCATCATGGTCACGGCAGGGTAATCAAAAAACGATAATTCCACCCTCACTGAGCGAAGGCACAGCCTATTATGAATTAAATCAACGCAGCCAGGTTACTCCCGTCATTGCACTGGGGTGGGGTGGGGATCAGCCATCCCCCTCCATATTGATTTGGCTTATCTATTGTCCATCAGGAAATTCACCTTTCACGTGTTTTTACAAATTACAATACATTCCAGATTATATAATGAATGAATGTCAGTAATACAAAAACGCGCACAGAAATTACATTTTAAATATATCGATCACAACGAAGAAAAAGTATACTCACGTTTTTTTTTCCACTCATACAATATCGGAATGGAAATTAAAAAAAAAAAAAATCTCAATATTGGAACGGTAATTTGATACCCCCCCCCCCCCTTCCATTTCACCGACGTGCATAGGTAATGCAGGCATAGAGGATCACTTTCGACGTTACACATGACATTGATATTCATCAGATTTATTAAAAGAATATTACACTGGTCTTGGCTGGTACCCTGAAATACAGTGGACGTAGTATGAACTCGGTAGTAATTGACTTTCAAAACATAATTGGTTGCTTGGCACTGTCAATGTCAACTTTATTCATGGTATTACCGAATGTAAACAAGATCAGGGAAGGGGAAGGTAGGTATATAATACTCGTTTCGTAGTCCTAATAGTTATTGATTGATCTAATCTCTTGCAATTTCTCATGTTTCTCTTTCGCACTTATCTATTCTTATTTTCTATTCTGATATAAGCTTATTAATCAAACCATTCATAATCTCGTTCACAAGTGCATATTACATCACCTGTTTGTGATTTTGCATCATTGTGCAATATAGTTAAATTGGGAATTCTGGTCCATAGGTAAGTTGCTTTCAATAAAAAGCAGAATAATCTGAGGAACAGAGCAAGACAAGTTTTCTTTTTAAGAAAATCAGACAAGTAATAAATAGGTTAGGACTATTGAAATTACTGTAAAATCTGTATTGTTTAAATGGAAAATCCACTCTAACGTTAACTGGGTTGTCATCAAAGCAGAAAAATAAAGGTAACATAGGCTGTTTTGGACAGTATGGTGGCGATAAATTGCGCTGCGATGTTGATGATGTCAGATTTGTTAAGGGGAGAGCATTATCATTTCAAATTTGCAAATCCACAATGTCTGTGTCCTTTATCTCAATTAGTGCCATCGTATGACATGTATGATATCAATTGCTCTCGTGCAAACCCTTATAATCTCTTTCTTTAAAACCAACATGGACACGTGATGCACTGGGTGTTGTATCGTGTATGAATGTTACACCAAAAAGCAATACTAGGTATTAAACAAGGCATTAGCAATATTGTGTCTCGCCCACTTGCGAAAATAACCAGAAATATCGCGATCTCCGTTGCTACGCAAATGTTGCCATAAAATAAATGGGCTCCTTTGTTGCCTAAGAGGTAGTGCCTGCCTGTAGAACCTGTGAAAAACTGAAACAAACAAATAAGCAACTTTAAACAGACAACATCAAAATCAGGTGCAAAATAGTGACTTCGAATAAATTTGCATAAATGTGCATGAGTAATGTTTGCCTAAATCTACATCAGTAATGCTCACACATGCTCACACAATTCTGTGCACAAGTTAGGAAGCCTTCACCAAGAGTCTTGCAAGTAAACTTTAATGTATGACCTCAAATGACCTTTGACCTTATCATGTGACCTCTTACAGCACAATAACATGCAGGTGCCCCCAGTGCATCCATCATCCAAGTTTGATTGCCATTGTAGCAACATGTGATGAGTTATGTGTGATAAGAGAGTCTTGCAAGTAAACTTTAACGTATGACCTCAAATGACCTTTGACCTTATCCTGTGACCTCCAACGGTACCATAACATGAAGGTACCCCCAGTGCATCTATGACCCAAGTTAGGTTGTAATCCAAGCAACCCATGTGAAGTTATTTGTCAAAAGAGAGTCTTGCAGGTAAACTTTAACGTATGACCTCAAATGACCTTTGACCTTATCCTGTGACTCCAACAGCACCATAACATGAAGGTACCCCCAGTGCATCTATGACCCAAGTTAGGTTGTAATCCGAGCAACCTATGTGAAGTTATTTGTCAAAAGAGAGTCTTGCAGGTAAACTTTAACGTATGACCTCAAATGACCTTTGACCTTATCCTGTGACCTCCAACGGCACCATAACATGAAGGTACCCCCAGTGCATCTATGACCCAAGTTAGGTTGTAATCCAAGCAACCCATGTGAAGTTATTTGTCAAAAGAGAGTCTTGCAGGTAAACTTTAACGTATGACCTCAAATGACCTTTGACCTTATCCTGTGACCTCCAACGGTACCATAACATGAAGGTACCCCCAGTGCATCTATGACCCAAGTTAGGTTGTAATCCAAGCAACCTATGTGAAGTTATTTGTCAAAAGAGAGTCTTGCAGGTAAATTTTAACATAGAAAAAAAGAGTCTTGCACATTCTCTTTAATATATGACCTCAAATGGCCTTTGACATCATCACATGACCTCTGACAACACCATAACATGAAGATACCCCTAGTGCTTCTATCAACCAAGTGTGGCTGCCATTGCTGTAACAGTTGCCAAGTTATGGATCATAAGAGAGTCTTGCAGGTAAACTTTAACATTTGTGACGGACGACGGACGACGGACGGACGACGGACGGACGACGGACGGACGCCATTTGGATCCCTTAGTCTCGCCTTCACCTCCGGTGGGCGAGACAAAAAGGGTCATTAAAACTCAGGTACTAATCGGCTCAAGCTGAAAATAACACATCCTAAACTCAAGGGATGGCACTTTTTTCAGATACAGGTTTTGTGACATTTCATTTATTATTTTTCTTGAAATGCTCCTTGGAATATTTAATGAGATTTTCACTTTTGGACTAATTGGGATCTTAAAATGTGTGCTTTCAGAACACAACAATGACCATTGTGTATCACACCTGTAAATTCACTGGCAACTGCCGTCACAGTGTTATTAAAATTCATGATGCTTCTGGCAGAAGAGAAGTTGTTTGCTGATATGCGTGATGCACAATGGTCATTGTTGTGTTCTGAATTACTTTTCTGATACGCACACATTTTAAGATCCAAATTTGTCAAGAAGGGAAATCTCCCAAGTATGTGCATGTCTTCACATTGTTCAGTTAGCTACATGGGATATTACAATCGTGTGGAGTGAGAGAACTTGGGCGGGCGTAAGGTGAGGATGGGTGTAAACGAGAGATGGAGAGGAGGGAAAAGGGGCGGGGAAACAGGGAGAAAGGGAGAGGAGTTGAGTGAAGAATCAACGATGACCATCATGAGATATAAAGTAAAGATGTTGGTATAGAGAGAGAAAGTGCATGGTTAAAGAGTGGCTGTACAGTCACCACTAGTGGGAATATAAAGGGAAAGACGGACAACTAATGTGTGTCTGTGTATGTGTGTGTGTGTGTGTTTGAGAGAGAGAGAGAGAGAGAGAGAGAGAGAGGGGAGAGAGAGAAAGAGAGAGAGAGAGAGAGAAAGAGAGAGAGAGAGAGAGAGAGCGAGAGACATGGAACGTATTGACACAGGGACAGACAGACAAACAAGCAAAGAGAGGTGTGGAACGGTTACCGTGGAAATCAATTCCTGCACATCCAATCATTATGGCCACTCAATCAAAGGTATGATACGTGTGGTTGAGATTGCGTTTGTCCACCTGTATTATTCTAAAGGCGCGTTCACACATGAAAGCGGTATCCCGCTGCGGTTCACCGAGTGATTTGCCGCCGCGAGAAAACAAGAAATGGGCTGTGTATTAACTATAATCCCGGTCAAAGACACCACCTATCCGCAAAATAAGCGCAACATTTACGGCAGTTTTGCCGATGCATTACCGATAGCTGCGTTTATATTCCACATACTGAGAATGTTGCTATATGATTGGTCAAGAGTTGATCACGTGATGAGGCGTAGTTTTTCCTATCAGATCACCTGAGAATAAAAGTTCGTTACACTCTAGGTGATAGTACTTTTTGGTTTCGCTGATCTCTTCACTCCTCACAGTCCTAATGCGTGATTAATATTTTGAGTACGCGCGAAATAAAAGTGCGTTACACTCGGACTATCACTTAACATCTAACGCGTCTTAACGCGCGCCCTAACGCGCGTCCTAATGCGCGTCCTAATGCGCGTCCTAACACGCGTCCTAATGCGCGTCCTAATGCGCGTCCTAACGCGTGTTCCCCATGGAAGCGGCACGGGGTTATGGAGATAAGTAAACATTACCTTTTTACGTCAAATTGTCATTTTTGGTATAGATACTTGGTTTCAGATGTGGAATATAAAGCAAATAATCAACTTTTGGTTTCAAGCAATGAGACGAGCTATCACTTCCTCGGCGATCTGAATGTATTCGCTATCTTTCCTCAGCTGCGCTTCGGAAAGATAGCTACATCCAGATCGCCTCGGAAGTGATAGTTCGTCCCATCACCCTCACCAACGCTGATTATTTGCTTACTATGAACGGGAATCACTCAATGCAGTATTTGCTTTTTCCTTTTTTACTTATTTTGCGGCTATTTCGCGGATCGAGACCTAGTAGTAATACCGCAAAATAGCTGTAGCGCCTCGTGTATCGCGTTCTGTCATGTAACCCCATCTTCCTTGTATTTTCTTTTCCATCTTATTCTACTAGGTGTTAAAATAATCATATTTACCACTTTTGAAAAACATTATTTCTTGTAAGTTTCAACCCTACCAAGCTAAAGTTCACATATCAGAGATTAGCTGATGTCATTTTTTTAACATCAGGATTCGTAACATTTGATCAATCATTATTCTGGTAATAATTCTTTGAATAATTTATTTTTCACCTTTGGAAAAGGTAACAGATAACACCTATTGTCATTTTTTTTTGTACGCGGACAAACCTTGGA
>OZ022590.1:1242414-1269914 GCA_963669155.1 Arbacia lixula | reverse complement strand
TCCATTGAGTATCACACATGTCAACCCACAACTTATTTTCTGTCAGAAGCATCATGCATTATTAATGACACTTTGATAGCAGATGCTAATGGATTGACAGGTGTGATAAACAATGGTCATTGTTATGTTCTGAATTGATTATCTGATACTTACAAATTTGTAAGGTCCCAAATTGTCCAAAATTGAAAATCTCATTAAATATTTCAAGAATCAGTACAACAATGATAATTGAAGAAAATGTCAGGAAACCAGCTTTGAAAAGAATTCACACCACATTGACTCGAGTTGTACTTCACTTGTTCTTTTTTTCCAAACTTTCTTTTAACTCCTGGTACGCTGTGCATGTTTTATCTATCTTTATTCATATTGCAATATTCCTCCTATGTTGACGGTGTTGTTAGGTTCTACATAACAATCCGTTTGGTTCATGTGACAATAATCACACACTCACTATATTCATTTTCTTTATTATTGATTCATTCTATCAATCATGTTAATTGGTTGGATAGCCCATAAAGTAAAACACTGTTTTTTAAGTAGAAGAAGAAGTGGAAGAAGAAGAAATAGAGGGAAAAGAAGATGTTGAGTATGATGATGGTGATGGTGATGATCATCATGATGTTAGTGATAATGATATTGAAAGATATTTTCAAAACTGGGAGATGCCTGCATGAGGGAGAACAAGAATACAAACAAGCACGAAAAAGTCGAATAAGAAAAATAATAACAAGAACAAAGGTTAAGAAATGTAAAAGTATACAAGGAAACATTCTGGGATTGAGATTTCCGAGATATAAGGGGAAGTGGTGGAGGGGGGAATGGGGACATACTGCCCCCCTCTCCCAGGAGGATCCAGTAACAGTGGATGTTTTACAGTTTGTTCTCTTCCAAATTGTCCGATGGCACTCCACCCTAATGGATTTTAAAATGTATTAGTTTGTTATCATTGATTTCAATTCACCCCCCCCCCCCTTGCTCATTCTCGTTACCAAACATTTGGAGACATTTGCAAATAAGAATTATCCTCGTTTCGGGAGAACTGTGCCACACTTTCATTACCAAAATTGTCGCTAACTTTATCACGAGTGGCGGTGTTAAGAGCGAGTGCCTCATGCGACGGCGATATTACATCACGTGACTTTTCGTACAACATTATGTCTGTGTGGGGTGGTTGTTAAGAGGAGATAAGAAAAGAACTGAACAGTTGTGAAAGTAGGTAGGAAGGCAGAGCGAGAGAGCGAGAGAGCGAGAGAGAGAGGTAGGGGAGGGCAAAGAAAGAGAGAAAAGGAGAAGATGTAGGAAAAAGAGAGGGGGAGAGGGAGAGAGAGAGAGAGAGAGAGAGAGAGAGATGCAAACCCCGGATGCAAACATCACCATTGCATACACTAACTGATTGATATTGAAGAAAAGGACGGCAAAGGGGACGGAGAGTTGTTTCTTAATAGAAGTGAAAAAGAAGTGCATAAGTTAGAAATAGGGGATTTCATTAAGATGGAAGGAAATATCATTAGGAACGACGCGGCAGCATTAAAATATGGCGAGGAGCAACAGAATAGGGGGGAATTGTTATACATGTTATCGTTGTATGAACGAACAGTGGTAATCAAACGCGGGTCGATCTATTCGGTTATATGACGCCCATTTTGACCCTAGAATGAAAAAGGTGTAATGTTTACTATCAAGTCACACTGTCGAATGAATGTTCGATGATAGATATGAAGAATTAAATGTAAAAGGGCCGGGAACCAGACATGTCGTCTGTCTCGAGCACAAGACGTATAAACAGATTTAATTGACTGGAAAGGGTGGCATTTGTCCGTTTCTAGGAGACCAGTTTCTATCTTAATAAGAGAGAAATTATTTTTGCATACTTCGTCAATTGCATCTCGAATGTGGGCAATCAAGAATCCTTTGATTTTATTTGCATAACAGGAAGTGTGTGTGCGCGAAGATGATTGTTAATCAAATATAAACGTTCCTTTACTACGGACATATTTCAATGCGAGGAGATTGTAATAACCTCTCTCGTTATTTGGTCTATACCACACTTTAGTCTATATAATAATTGAGGTGGGAGAGGGGGGAGAAGGTAAGTTATTAATTGATAGTTTTGTACTGCTTTTGATCCTTTTGGAATAAGTGTCATCCAAACGAAGAACAATGACATACCAAGGGGGTGAAAATGAAGGGACTGGGGCAACATGAATATTAAAAAAAAAAAGATTACATACGTGTACATTTCTACTGTCATTGTTAAATAGCCTATCAATAATTCATTACATACATTTATGTTTTTATTATTAGTAGTAGTAGTTAGGGTATGAATTAGTACTTTTGCATTGCTTTGGGGCTTTTTGGAATAAGTATTCCCCAAACGAAGAACAATGGCATACCAAGGCCAGGGGATGAAAATGCAGGGACGGGGGAAACATATAAACATCAAACAAATAATTAATTACATATATCTATATTATTACTGTTAAAAATAAATACTTCAGGTTAATAACCTTTTTGGGCTACTTTAATTATCATACGTATTGTATTTAAAAAAAAAATACCAATGCGGTATTGACTTGACTTATCCTGGATAGCATCTTGGTAGCAATACATAAATTTTATCGCATTTAACTACTAATGGCGATCATATGGAGTTACCTTTATAATAACGATAATGATAAAAATTGTGCACAGTATGTTGTACAGTCAAATAGATATTATATTAGTGTTACTAATAAATCTCAAAATACAGTATTTTGTTTATTGTTATGCAGTTCACCAGTGTTTTACAACATGCAAAACTGAAAACTTGCAGGGTTAATTCATTCAGCCATCGCTGAACAATATGTTACTAATGGTGACCCCAAAGTTTGTCCGAGGTTTCAATAGCTCTGCTCGATGGCATCTATGCAACACTTCAACAACAACATTCTAACATCCACCGTTTATCTTCGTACAACGTAATTGACCATAAATAATCTACTCATTAAACTTAACATGAACAACTTAAAGACCATGTAACACGTAAATTCTTATGGTCAGTACCGACGCTCTTATGGCCGAGAGGTCTAAGGCGCCGGCAGTGAGCTCACATTTGTGCCTCTCACAGGTTCGAATCCTCGTCTGACGCAATACTTTCTTTTGCTTTTCTTTCGTTGCTTTGAAACTACATGTACATGTATACTCCACATCAGTCTATACGCCTAAATTCCTGAGCATCAGCACCGACAAATATCCTGGAATTCAACGGTCGTAGAAAAAAAGTAATCGAATAAATAAACTTCGCACGATATTTGTGGAACTGGCGCTTTTAAAGTTACGCTTACGTTTGAGACTTATAGACAGACTAGCCTACGTCAGATTACATGCCTCCTTCCGATTCAATCCAAACTGATGGACAGTCGCTGCGTCCAATCACATCGGCTATTGTGTATAATAACATTGGCGCGGTCTCGCCAATGGCTCTATTTACAAATTTCAAGAGAGATTTGACCAAATTGCCTAGACGTATTTTCTCCGGGGCTGGCGATTCTCTGCGATCACTCGAATCGTTGCGTCTAGAATCTAGACTACGTACCGACCCAATCAAACCTGTGCATCATTTGTATACTATTTCATTAATCTTCCCGCGCCAGATAAAATTCTGCTCCACTCTGCGTGCTTTAATGGTGACAAAATGGACACCTAGCACATACAGAGTTATCGGGACTTTGATTCCTATGCCACATAACGTTCACAAAAATGCAGACGCATTGGTCATACACTCACCAGTTATTGTTGGTGTTTTAAAGTGAGGTGGGTGGGGAAGGGGTGTGTGGTTGGGGTGGAAGCCCAGTGCATCACATGCACACTAGGATAGTTATATTACGTTCAAATCATAGAACGGGTTATCAAATGTGAGAGGGAAGGGTAGTGGAAGACATAAGACATGCACTGCAGCGAAAGAGAGGGAGAGTCGGAGAGTCGGAGAAAGATAAAAACAGAGAAGGCAAGTTCGAGTTTTAAAAATAGAAGATTTTTGAGGGAGGTGCAAATACAAAATGATACTTGAATGAAAACGTCCGCGCATTGAATTTCCATGATGATCGTGGTAATTGGCAAATCATATAATTGGCAAGTTCAAATTCTGAAATAATATCTTTAAACATCAGAAAAAAAAACCTGTTTAAAACAGCCGAGAGGAATACACGACCAGTCACGGTTTAGCGGGTGAAATAATAAGATGAAAATGCATCTTAAACCAAAAAAATCCTCAAGGTTACGTTTTCCAGTCCATAATTGATTTTTGAGGAAGCATCGCGGGAGACAGGCGGGAGTATTGCACTTTCTGAACGCCCTGCCTCCTCCGTCACCTGTTCCACCATCTTGGCGCAATGTTTGGACGACACACATGAGGCACGTTCCCATAGCCACCACACCACAGTGCGAACATGCTCACCATCACCTGGCCAAGTTCAAGTCATCTCCAGAAAGGACAGAAGGACGAAGGTGTCGGGGCAATGTCCCGAGCACCCCGAGGGGGCTGTGATTCTAACAGGTCACGTCGACTGGGATGGTGGGGGGGGGGGGGGGGGGCGTCATCTTATGGGGGGCTGTCGTCTGGTTTACATTGTACATTGTTGTTGTTGTTGTTGTTGTTGTTTTAAGAAGCAATGAAGCTTTTGCTTTGATAAGCCTATGTCGTTTCAGACTTCATGATTTATGCTAGAAACTACCAGAACAACTGTATACAACATTTTGAAGAAAAAAAATGAAACTGAAGATAATACAAAAGTTGACATCCCTTAACTTTGTGTTGTTTATATGCAGCTTGATTCGAGTTCAAACTTATTTCAAATAAGTATAATCACACACACACACACACACACACACACACATACAGCAGCGGGTCGGGGGGGGGGGGCGGTTAATTCCCCCTCCCCCGCACCCCTATCCCTACCCACCCCTACCCACTTTGGGTTCTCAAAAAGAAAGAGGTTGCAAGAAAAAAATTAGGTCTATCTCAAGCCTGCAAAAGTTGAGCATAAACAGTGCTCCCGTGGACTGCGTTTTTTGATGGACGTTTTAAATGAGCGTTTTACATCGCTCGTACTGCCTTCGCAAATGAAGCATAAACGCAGTACCCTTTCAAGACCTGCGTGCAAACTACATGTATACGTGCGTATAACATGATAGGCCGCTTGCTGAGAAAGCATGCTGTCCAGTTGACTTGGCGATCACGTGATGCACTGTAAGACGCCAATTTGAAGTACGTTACGAGGTCTTTACGCTTTTGGAGAAAGGGAAATTTGATATGCAGTGTGAAGGCCGGACTACGACGTACATCATCTAGAAATTTAGCACACTACACGTCGAAATACCAGCTTGTTCACTGTTTTGCTCTGACAAGCTTTGATACGCCCAAAAGCCATTATTCTGAATTGCATAATGATTGCCACATGGTCGATTTCGTTAATTGTCCAAAGAAAAAGAAGAGAAGTTAGCCGAATGGGGCGTTCGGAGAACGAAAGCGGAAATCAAACTAAATCTTGTTAAGAAAAATGAATTCAAAACTATGATTTGAAACGGAGGCATAAGCTTAAGTGATGATGATCTACAATTACCGGTTCATGTTGTCCGTTGATCACTCATTGTTGGTATTAAAATCCTCCCGCAAATAAACAAAATGCTTCCAGACAAAATTAAAAACACAGGTCCCTTCTCATCCTCTCGAGTGTGTTTCAAAAGATATGATTACGCTTTCTCACAAGAATGACAGCTTGTGAAAGCTAAACTCTTTGCACGACATGTGTGTATATATTTATTCCCAACTAATACACACAAATCCCATAGAGCTCCATTTTGTTTGGCATACAAGAAGTTAAACGGGTTCGTCCTCCTCAATCAATCCAGACAAGCCGAACTCAGCTTTTACACCTCAAGCCTTCTAGGTAGAAAAATCGGTGGAATTCTACCTTGAGAGAGTATTAAACGACATGGATAGCTTGATCAATCGATGTTGGGTGGTTGTCTTCCCTCTGGTCGATTCTTCAAGGATTCGTTTCCACCTCCCCGCGGTTCTGACTTCTTCTCTGTCCTATCTACATGATCTATGTCTTATTTAGTTGTTACGGCTCGTAGTCTCGGACAAGAATGCCGCATCTTGAACATCACCATGATCATTAACTATTAGCGCATATGGAAAGAAAGATGGACTGAAAACTTAAATCCTAACTTATGAGGACACCTGCCATGCCTACTGTACTAGTCGACTCGGTACATTAACACGGACAGCATACGCCGCTTAACAACACAAAATATTGTTTCCCCGTAGTTTTAATTAGCGTACCACTTTTTTAAACATGTTATTCGCGAGGTCGGTTTACTTTCATACCAATCTCATAATGCAACTGTACACATTTCTTAACCGTATAAGTGCTGAATTTCACTATTACGAGATGACAAGGCAAGGATTTGTATGAGAGTAGATTGGAGAAGGTTTTATGAAAATTTGACGCAAAAGTCGTCATCAGATAATTGACAACACTGAATATATACAAGCGTGTGATTTCTTTTTTTTCGTGCAGTTTTGTGTTACGCTTCCCCTGTCAGGCAAAATAAATGCATCGCTGATGTATGAATGCATTGACTAAACGTAGCGGGTTAAAAGGTTCATGGTTTTAAAGGCCGCATCAGATTTCAGCATCTAACTATTATCACTCAGCTTTTCTTAATATGGTCCCATTAGTTGTGGTCCGTGCGCCATTGTGATATCTTGATGTCAGGCAGCATTAGGTAATGATACCATGTAGACTTTGAGATGTTATATGATGATGCGTATTCCAAGCTGTATACAGATCGAGTGTCTCAATGGTTAAAATACATGTATATGATTCGTGTTAAGCTTTCATATCTGTCAGAATATGTGATTTTGTCAGGGCAACATTTCCAATAGACCATTTTTGTTATGTATGCAAATTTTGTTCACGTAGTTCAAACAATACGTTACTATAAAAGCTTGTCCGAGGCTTGTCCGAGTTTGCATTTTTAATCACGTTTATATTCAATTTCGTCTAAACGTAATCGTGATTCTGCAGAAACGCGTTTTGAATCATGATTCTAATCATGAATCTAGGGCAAAAAAGTGTCGCATGAATGCAACCTAATAGATTCAAAATGCATTCCATCCATTGAATCTGAACAGGTGAATGTATCGCTCTTTCTCTCTCCTTCTGCCTCTTTCCCTCCACTGTTTAGTCCGCAACACCAAAGATATGCGTCTACCAATAAACAAACTCCACAAATAAATAATACCTGATAAAATGTTGTAGTAAGAGTAGGAAGTGGATACTTCGATAACATATTATTACCCACAGGCATTTGTGACTCCGGTCTCGCCAAGAGACCGCGGTAGAAATATAGGCCGGGAGATATTTTCAATTCTAAGCTATTACCAGTGATTAAAAGTTTTTTTGCCCGTGATACTATGAATAGAAGCAGGCCAAACATGCTTGGACTCACTCACATTAGCGTATCTAAGATTAATTATGATGATGTAAAAATGGACACCTTATCAGATGGACGCATGTATTTCCAATTTCAATTGAAATATGTGGATATGGGCCTATGTTTATTTTATTGTTATACAATAAACTGTCGTTATGTTATATTTGTAGGTTTTGTAATGTTATTGTACATGGGGTAAGAACTTTTTTTAATTGGGACTATAGAATTATTAATGCGTGTATGTGAAGATACATGTATACATATAGTTGGATTTCTTTTTTTTTTAATTTCTTTTCGCATGTGAAAATGATAAAATAACAAATCAAAGATGAAAATGTCACGCGCACACTCTTTCTGGACCTTAACAAATAGGGGAAGGATGACGCAAAGGTGGGGAGGGGGTAAAATATGAGGCCAGGATTGAGTCAGCTCGTCCATATCATTACCAAAACAAATTTGATTTGTCGGAATCGATGATACGTGCACGAGTTTCCAGGAGATTCATTTAGAAACAATATTTGCATTCACCATCTCATTGCGGTGGTAGGCAATCAAGTCGTTTGCACAATGAAGCTTGTGAGCGGGACGGAAGTGTTCTCTAATTTACATTGAAATTCATGCAACTGCATCGAGATTGCAACCATGCAGTCATGTGTTCAAAAATATGAAATTCTAAAGGGATAGTTAACCCTCAAATCAAGTTGCTTTCGATGAAAGGAGACACATGGAAGAAACATATTAGTGAAGGTTTTATGAAAATCCATCAAAAGGATAAAAAAAAAGTTATGATCTTTTAAAGTTGTGATATTGTGACGCCACGTGCAAGGTGCTCTCCCATATGTTTTGTACAATCGTTTTGGAAAATGTGCATTTACTCAAACAGATATGCATTTTTTTTACCTGTGCATTTGATTCATCATTATAAATACATTTTACACACAAACCTGTATGAATAAAAAAATAATTCCGTTGTCAAAAACAGAAAAGGGGCAATTTATGGAATTATTTTACAAAACATTATGGGAGAGCACCTCATACGTGACGTCACAAAATTGAAGTTTCAAAAGATCATAGCCTTCTTATACTTTGACGGATTTTCGTCAAATCTTCACCAATAATCTTCTTTCATGTTTCTGCTTTTATTGAAACCAACTTATCTTCGGGGTGGACTATCCCTTTAAAGTCCGCGAACAACTTGCAGTATCAGCTAATAGGTCTACACCGTGATTCCATAGACCATTGTAGATATTCGCATTTCATGAACATCGTCCAATGGTTTGCCCGAGGTTTGTTGACTATCAAGAACTTAGAAATTAAGAGTTCAATCCAGGTGGACATGACGCAATCGCGTATGTATCATATTGTTAAGAGCAGCTGCCAGTCATGCATATTGAGTGGCGGAACCAAACCTCGTCCAAAGAGATGGATATCCATTTCTTGTAACATCCTTGCCCTCACTGCATAGAACCGAGTTATGAAATTCAACTCTATCTAGTGATTTAGTTTCAATTAATGGAATGAACTTTGAAAGCATTAGTGTGTGCTACTCTAGGACAAGCGTTGGACATTTTGCATATGTAAGATATGTATATGTATTAATGCAAGAAGTGACCTGGAAATAGATCACCCCCACAGCTATGAACATCCGGGTACCTCCCATCAATAAAGGCGCGCTCACTTTCACTAATGGCCCGCGCAACGATGCGGCAAAGTACAGGCGTTGATTGAGCGGTTTGGTTCGAGTCTTCCCGCCCTTTCTTCAATAGCGCGCCCTTTTCTGATCCACCCTGATAGAAAGACTCGAGCGACGGGTGGGAATCTGTCGCTGAAGACTGCACCCTAGATCACAGGTGCATCGCATACATCATGAGTTGTTACAATACCACCGTAGCCTGCTTAGCTCTTTCTGAGCCAGACAGAGTGTAGATCTATGTGACTGATGTGTTAAATTTATGCAAGAATGCATCAATATCGTGCTTAACAGTATTAAGCGTTTGAACAAGGATGTTTAAATCGACCATTTTCGTTATGTATGCAAATATTATTCACGTCTTTCAACAAATACGCTACTAATGGTAACCCCAAAACTTGTCCGAGGTTTGTCCGAGTAGCAACAACTGATAGATTCATAGTGCGTTCGATCCATTCAAAATGAATCACAAAATACAGGTGGATGTAATAACGCGTCACCAGGCAGTTAGAGGGAAAGTTGTGAATACATTACGAAAATGGCTTATTATATGGAGGACGTTCAGCCGTTTAATTAATTCAGATTCGCTGTAGTCACAATAGAATGCTTTGCAAAGGTTTTCTCTTTGATTCCATGTTCAATAGATTTCGCGTTTTACTTTCTTTATCTTATACAACGATACTAGTCGCTGTTTAATCAGTTCTGCAGATGGCGTACACTAACATTATCTGCTGAATGTAAATGTATATCGAGTACATTTTTCCATCAAATGCCACACCCCCTTTGGCGCTATTTCATATATAGAGGAGCTATTCTAGGGTCGTCTATACAAACATGTATCGATATCCAGACGACTAATTGATGGGCAGCAAATGACAGATTCCCCTCATTAGCTGAGCAAGGCGGCCCCAAGGACTCATCGGTTATCCGGGATAGATACATCATACACCGAGAGAGCTCAGCACATGAAGATGTGTGTATGGGTCCGGGGCTAGTCTAGGTTCTAGGCGTATTTTATCAGCCCGAATTCGTGTACACAGCGCGCGACGGAATTCGGCGCAACGATTGAAGTGATCGCGCGATCGCGATTTTCTACGGGCTGGCAATTCTCGGCGATCGCGAGAGCACTCGAATCGTTGCGCGATGTCATGATTGTGTACTCGAATTCGGGCTGATAAAATACGTCTAGAACCTCCTTATAGAGCGAGGGAGACTCCGTGGCGACCTGGATCGGAACGAGTGTGGAGATTAGCCCAATATCCAGTCTCCATCAGGTCTCAGAGACAAAACTCAGAGACAAAACTAGGCGTATGTACCCCGTGTATCATGCTTGGATTTTGGTTCTCAGAGCAGATAGGGCGGGGGGGGGGGTCCAAAAACACCGTAGGAGAAAATCTTATCGTATCTGAGTGAGTAAGGGAAAATATATTGTAACGAAATAGCCCTCATTTAAGAGGCCAAGTCCGTTATTTTATGTGTAAATGGGCTAAAAACGATTTTTGGTATCGATTATCGAAAATATTTGAATCGATCATCCAATTATTATGATCGATAGTGAAAATGTGATAATTTTGGAGAAATTAATGATAAGAATTTCTAGAAATAAAAGAAGACTGAACTAAGGTTATTTTATCATAATAGGGGATTGAATTAATAATAATAATAATAATAAACCATGTTTATATAGCGCATAACACATATACATAAGAAAGTCTCTATGCGCTTCAAGAAGCAAAGAAAAAGAGAAATGAGGTTACTGAGTTCCTTAAATCATTTTGCCATTTGGAATAAGTGTGTTTTAAGAGCAGACTTAAACCTATCTAGGGTGTTAATATTCCTAAGACTGTCAGGGAGGCTATTCCATAAAACTGGAGCAGCATGGACAAATGAGCGTTCACCATATGTTCGTGTAAGTATAGGAGGAACAATAAACAAATTCTTTTTACATGATCGAAGATTTCGTGTTGGTTTGTATACAGTGAGTAAGTCATTTAGATAAGCAGGAGCTAATCCATGAAAACATTCATAGGCTAATAACAATATCTTGAACTTAATGCGAGACTGGACTGGTAACCAATGTAAATTACGTAAGACAGGGGATATTGAAGCATGTTTCCTCGTACGTGTAACAAGTCGCGCTGCTGAATTTTGTATAGTTTGTAGTCTTTGAATTTGGCGAAGTGGTAATTGAAAAAGGAGACTATTGCAGAAGTCAAAATGACACATAACAAATGCGTGAACCAAACGTTCAGTTGTACTTCTATCAATAAAATCACGGATTTTACCAATTTTGTAGAGTGCAAACGAAGCTGAACGGCATTTTTGTGTGATGAAATTGTCAAATGTAAGCTTATTGTCGAAAATTACCCCAAGATTTCTACATGTTTTGGTAGCTTTAATTTGCTTTCCGGCTAGATCCAAGTGAATTACTGGAGTCGTATTTCTAAAACGGGATGAAACATGAAGGAAGGAAGGAAACATGAATTATCTATCAAATGACGCCTAATTCATGGCCCACTGTAAATTATTGGTGGAGAAAATGTCTTTAAAGTGGGGTAAACCGAGCAGAACGATTAATCACCACAATTAATTTATAAAATTAATGTTAAAGAAGTAAGCACGCTCTGCGAGTTGTCATCTTAGGATCGGAGTCTGTGAAGTGTACATCTCACGATCGCAAGTCACTTGACTTCTGATCCTTTGATCACGGCTTGATGGCGGCTAAAAGGGCTGAAAGTACACCGTACTTGGTAGCCCGGCATTTGCTTTGTATTTGGTTGAGTGAAGGCCACTAAGTGGCATTCCTAGGCTGTGTACAAGTAGGTGTTTGCTGTCGTCGCTGAGGTTGATGAGGTATGTTAACTACCATGTGTAGTTTACATTAAAAGATGAACACAAGCCACACAAATCGATTTGTAATGAATCATGTTATGGAATTAATGAGTTAATTGAATGAATGAAATGCATGTTGATGAGTTGGAATGTTAAATGAGGTGTGATAACCTGACTGTCGAGCCGCGTTGCAGACGGCTGATGTGAGCTGGGCCAGCGTGGGACCTGTGCCAGCGAGTACCAGAGGTACGGATGAAGACAGACCAGCGTGGCCGTGAACTTGAGCCAGCGTGGGACTGTGGACCTGTATAACAGGGGAACGGATAGAGCTGGGCCAGCGTGGGACCTGCGCCAGCGAGTACCAGAGGTACGGATGAAGACAGACCAGCGTGGCCGTGGACTTGTGCCAGCGTGGGACTGTGGACCTGTATAACAGGGGAACGGAACGGATAGGGCTGAGCCAGCGTGGGACCTGAGCCAGCGAGGAACAATTAAGCCTGTGACACCGTGGGACAATACGGGAAGGCTGGTATAGTGGAGGTTGGAACTGCGGTGGTGCTGAAGGTGTCGTATATTGCGACAAAACGAGACCACGTCAACGAGCTCGGAGGATCTTGACCGGAACCGGTGGCGTGTTGTACGGTCGGTGATTTCGGCATCCTGACAAGTTCCGGGGTAACCGATCGTACGACTTCCCACCGTCCGCCCCTTCTATTTTCTTACACAAGATTAAACTAGGGGTCGTTCCGCTACAATATGTTGGTATTCCGAAAAGTCAAAAGAGGATACAAACTTTTTGTTCGATAACTTCACCGAATGCAATTAGGCACAACAATAGGCATTGATGCGCATTGTCACTGTGAGTGTCCAGGAGGGCGTTTCATGAACATTTTTCGTCTGACAAGCTGTCTTTTCCCGACAGTTACCATAGTAACAGTCAGAGGCTAGAGCTTCTCAGCCAATCAAAACCGAGGATTTCACTGAAGTTCATGAAACGCCCTCCTGATGTCATAACATCAGCTTGATGGTTTTAATGTAAGCAAGAGACATGAAAGGACGTTCATTACTGGCTGCCACTGGGGAAGGTGTGCACGTCATGCGCTCATTCATATTGGACAACCTTGTCATGAGATGTGTTTCGGAATATCAAAGATATTATACTGTACCGTATGAAAATTTCATCTTGGGAGATAACATTTTAGGCTTTGATGGTGGATTGTCAGAATAACCCTTGGTGACCCTTTCTAGATTGTATTGCTTAATTTGATTTTAAGCATGTTAAGCGTGTCTCATGATAATTCTTGATTGTCACTGACAGCAATATAATTTCATCCGCATGTCATCAGATTCAGTAAGTAGGCCTATTCATCATTTCGGGTATTTTTACACAAGAAAATCAATAAGAAACATGTACATGCAAGTGAAATTCTCTTGCTCATCTTTCGGGAAAAGTTCGTCATCATACTACCATGTTTCCATTTTCCTTGCCCTTGGTGTTATCGTCCAGGGATATTAAAGAGGAAACTCAATTTTGGTAGCCCTGTTGGGACCCCGTTCGTTGCCGCATCAAAGGACGAGATGAGGAGCGCATCCTGCCGTGTCACCTGCGGAACATTGTCGGCATACTAAAAAGATGATAGAGCTGGGAATTATTGGTTTACACTCGGGGTGGCATTCCGAAATTCCTTCAAAGTTTTCTCCTAATTTTATTCCTACGAGCTGCCTGGGAGAAGCAAAATTGGTATTCTAGAAAGTCCTCGTAGGATGCTCCTAACGTAAATTAGAAAGGCTTCTAATAATATATTGGAAGCAGAATTAGAGATCTTGTCAATAGAAGACATGATAAACTCTCGGACAAGGCATGTATTATATTGAAAGTATTTAATAATCATTATCATGGCTACTAGCCATCTATCCGCAGTGAGTAACATATTTAGCATTATTAATCATTATCATGGTTAAAGAATATACCATCTGACACTTGACAACCTCGGTACAAAGGCTCTGGCATATCAGGTGGAGGGGAAATGGCCTACAATCATTCTCCTAATGTTTCAAGAACATACGATGAAAACATTTCACAATATCTGCGCAAAAAAATCAATTAATTCATGAAATATAGAAAACAGAAAAATAAATGTTCAAAGTAGGAATCCAAAATTTGGCAGCTCGCTCGCTCGCAAAAGAAATCAAATCGTATTAAGTAGTGTTCTGCGAAATATTGAACTGGATAATCTGGTACGTCTTAGACGGACAATGTTCCCTTCAGAAAATGTCACTCATGACGACTAATTATGAAAATAATATAATATTCAGAAACTAGGTTATTAACGTCAAAGAGTCAAACCGTATGATAGTGTCCCGTCAAAAGACAATATCCCGCAAAATTAAAGATAACATGAATGAGAATTTACCTAACAATAAAAAAAAAACAATTTAAAAACTTACTCAAAGCGGAATTATATTGATCGCGTTATATTGAGATTTTGTTTATTTCGATGTATCTCTCCCTACCTCCCCTTTTGTAATTTCACGTTAATACACAGACAAACACACACACACACACACACACACAAAGACATTACGTGATGCACAATAGCCATTGTTTTGTTCTGAATTCATTATATGATACACACAAATTCATTGCTCCAAATTTGTTTAGATGTGGAAATCTCATTTAATAATTACATGGTTACCTCAAGAAAAATAATCAATAAAATGTCATCGAACCTGCTTCAAAAAAGAATGACATCCCTTGACTCTATGACGTGCTTATTTCAGTTTGATTCAAGTTGTAACTTATTTTTTAATTATTCTTCAAAATGTCACAAGTTTTGTTCAATACCTAGAATAACTTTGATGTGCTCCTCGCTACCTTCCTCCTTCTCTCTCTCTCTCTCTCTCTCTCTCTCTCTCCCTATCTCTCTCTCTCTATCTCTCTCTCTCTCTCTCTCTCTCTCACTCTCTCTCTATCTATCTATCTCTCTGTGTAGTTCTTCCTTTCGGTGCCTTTGTCTCCCCCACCTCTCTTTCTTTTGCCCCCCCCCCCCCTGCCTTCCATTCTTCTCCGTTTCTCTACCTCTGTTCTTCCTCTCTCTATCTCTCTATCTTCCCCTATTTGATTTGTTTTCCTGTTATTCATGATTTAATCCTTAAATGACCATTCTTTGAAAACCATAATTATTTGCTTACTGCACATCCATATGCCAATGGTAATCAGAAGGTTAAATCCGACCCCTAACAGGCTGGCGCATATTTCAAACATTACACGAATGATTTGAGAAAAGAAATGTTTAAATCCAATGTAGAGGTTTTAATGTTTTCAATCACAGATCGATTCTCAAATGAGAAGGGGGTGGGGGACGGGCTTTCTGCTGGGTCATGTGACATCATACTCCAGATCACGTGTATATGGCTTGTAGTTTGGATATGAGATCCCCCGTCACCTCCTGAGCAAACCCTGCGAAGGAAGACAAACAATATTCAATTAATCCTTTATGTGCCAGATGAGCTGCTTCCATATCATGACTTTTCCATGAGATTTGTGTGAACACTCTAAGAAAAAAGGGTTCGCAAAAGATGCTCAATCTTGTCACAATAGCGGCACCATTTTTGGTGCTTACGAGCACCGTTTTGACGTAAGAAAGGTTCTTATCAGCACCATATTGTTTAAAACGCTGCTGACAAGAACCTTTCTATGTCAAAATGGTGCTCATGAGCACCAAAAACGGTGCCGCTATTGTGAAAAAAAAATGGTGCTGCCAAAATGGTGCCGCTACTGTGAAAAGAGTGGTGCTGAAACGAACTTTTTTTTCTTAGAGTGTATCATTTGAGGGGCATATCTGGCACACAAAGTTAATCCTTCGTGAGCCAGACAAACTGCCCATCTAATGGAATTGTGTGCATTGATTGTTGGTTGGTTGGTTGGTTCATTCATTTCATTAAAAACATATTTACAAGATAAACAACATATATTCATAACACACGCGAGATAATCAAACATGAAGTAAATATAGCCATAATATAACAAAGTGAAATGAAGAGAACTTCATAGAAAGGCCATGAGGCCTTATGGGGGAAAAAGTCCTCGAACATAATATAATAATAATAGGGCACAAAAGATATCATTTAACTACTCATTCACACAAAAGGATACTTAAATAAGACATACAGAAGATCAATATTTATGTAATAAGTAAGTTTTCAACATTTTCTTAAACATTTGTAACGAAAAGCAGGTACGAATGTTAATAGGTAGTGAATTCCAAACTTCGGGGAGATTATATCTTACTGATTTTTTGGCAAAGGTTGTTTTTAGTTTGAACAAATGGAATTGTGGGGAAAAGTCACTTGTGGCACACAAATACTTAATAACTCAATCAGAATAGGATAGGAATATCGTTTTAGCTAACTCAATCATTTCAATGTGAAATTTGTAACACGTAGATGGGTCGGTTCAATAGGAGTCTACAGACAAAATTGTGAGAGTGATATGTTACAATCATCTCGGGTTTGTTAAAAAAAAAAATAATAATAATAATAAGTTTCCTAAACTAGAAAACAGTTGTGTCAGACTGGAATCATATTTGACATTTACCTGCTGGACAATATTCATAATTAAAAAAAAAACACGCACACACACCTTTGATAGCCTTAAAGGAATTTCGACCCGGAGCTCAAGAGGGCGCTGTTGGATGACGTCACAATCATCGCCATCTTAGTTCCGAAGTTTGACGAGTAACGCTGTCAATCAAACTGGTAGATTGCGGATATGCGTTGCTTGCCCTTTCACGTACGTTGTGAGCGCTAGCAGGAAAAATAGATCGCCGCATGCACGCAGATTGCATTATCGTGCATGCACAATGCACAGCCAGCTAGCTACATACGCATGCAAGCACATACGAGTACTACTACTAGTACTAGTCTACGTACGTGAGTGCTAGCTGGAAGTACCGTATGCAAGTGGGCGGAGCCAGCAGGGAACAGCCGCCGAATCATGAGCCGAACTGTATTTCGGCATACCTAGATTGAGAATCGACATTCTTCGGGCATTCGGAACATGGCATTTGCGTAACCGGTGAAATTATCGAATAACATTGCCGTCATTGGACAACACGTACTGTCCGCTCATGCGCTTACATGGAATAACGCCCTCTTGAGCGCCGGGTCTGATTCCCTTTAATTGGTGTGCCACTGACAGTTATATTTTGTGCAGTTATACTCACAAAACCCATAATGTAGGATTTGTTTCATCTTGCACACTACTGGTTAACGTAGATTATGATTTTTCTATTAATTCATGTATTCATTTATTTAGTCATGCATGTTGCATTGACGTATACAGGGTGCTCTCATCCATAGTACCTGATTTAAAAGAGAGTCATGTAGCCGTACAAACATATTGTGCTATACATAGGTAGAAACAACATTGAAAGAAAGAAATAATAACCGTAATTCAATCGCACGTGATAAGATCATAATGTTACTTACGATGAGCAAGTCCCTCTCTACCGATCTGCTTGAGTCGAAGCGAGAGATACGACCACTTGCCCCGCTCAGTTCCCACCCAGTGTCGCAGGGATTTCAAGCAAGCCCGCGTATCTAGACCACGATGAGGCCGAACATCATCCATTGGATTTCTCATCCATTGGAAAGTGTCCGCATAAAGAGCGTTGACTAGATCAGAGCATTCTGTGAAAGTTATTTATAATCCGGAGCTAAAATAAAGAGGTATTCATAATAATAAGCCGGAGCTTTAAATAAAGGGTTCTTTATAATAAACCGGAGCTTAAAAAGGGGATATTCATTACAAGCCTGAGCTTTAGGGCTATTTTTGATAATAAAAGCCGGATCTAAAATGAAGGGTTATTCATGATAAAGCTGGAGCTTCAAAATAAGGGCTATTTGTTTGAAGCCGGAACGAAATCCCTTATCGTAGGGTACAATCATGATTATAGTGGATTGAGCAAAAGGCAGTCGCATTAAAGAGAAGGGTTTCTTAATACTAGGCTGAGACTGGATGGTATGAAAAACCTAAGGCAAGCTAAGGCAAGTCGGTAAAGTGCATAATGCTATAGAGGATAGAGGGCATGACACAGAGAGGAGAGAGAGGGGAGAGAGAGAGAGAGAGAGGGAGGGAGGGGGGGGGGGTCAAATTTGGCATCATTCCATTCACTAACATTATAAATATATTAACATGAGAACAACTTTCCAAACATAACCTACTTTTGTCGAGTTAAAGTTGTTAATTCATGGAAGAAAACCATCAACAAAAATGAATAAAAGTAGGAAAATCGCTGTCCGATGAAGTATGAATTACCCAAAATGGGCACGTCTGTGCTTCTCATGACTATGTGTCTGCTTTCTCTCTGCATGTTCTTGGGGCGTTCAACGTGTAAACCCCCATAAACCATGATGGTGACGTCGGTAATGGCTGTCTCATCCGTTGGCTGTCAACCCCTCCCCCTTCCCTCATCCGCCATAACTTTACCCTATATAAAATACTTACCGGCAGCTGTTAAAACTGATGCAATTTCTGTTATTTCGTGTAAGTTTACAACTTCTCCACGTATACAGGTAATAAAAGCAAAGAAAATTGACAAAATAATGATAAAGGCCATCTTCTAGTTGCACTGAAAACTAATTAATGACATACATCAAGGGCCTGCAATAGCTGGCTATGCTTTTGCGTGCATTATGTTTTTCATTGTGCGCGCGCAAATACAGCGCTTATAAGAAACGCTTTGTTGTTGAATATCACTCTCTCTTGACGTGTGAATTCGCTAATGATCAATTGCTTTCCCAGAATTCATGATTTAATGTATTTATTCACGTGTATTCATGTATTTAACAGATAACATTACATAGCCATCTACATAAACACGAGATACATTATTTAAAAGACCATTAATATGCTAGGTCAGGTTCCCCCAGTTAGATGAATTCGCCTGCTTCTGTTACAACACGTCCCTGTTGCATAAAACTTACCATTGATGGCAACTTTGCTACCAATTGCAATTTGTATTGCCCATAACCTTGAAGTTTATTGGATTTCAAGCGATGTTACCATGCATGGTTGTTACCATTAGTGGGAGAGATATACACCTGTATTACCATTAATTGTAAGGTTTATGCAGCGGGTCCATGGTCGAATCCATGGCAACTAAACTAAGAGCCTATAGCTCATTTGGACATTATATATCATTATACATAATACACCAATGAGCCAAAGGCCCAGCGCGAGAATAAGAGGCAGACAGGGTAGGTGTTTGATAGTTGAGATTAAAGAATGTTGGAGTGTTACTAATGCGGATGAGACCACCACGGGAGGAAATAAAATATAATGGTGATGGAGAGGCAGTGGAGAGGCATAGGCTAGATAGATAGATAGATAGATAGAAAGATAGATAGATAGATAGATAGATAGATAGATAGATAGATAGATAGATTATAGCATACATCATCATCTTCATCATTTCTGGACACTTCAAGAGATGAAGACGTAATTAATGTTAGGCTATGTTTTCTTCTCTTTGTAACCGAGTCCACGGCTTAAGCGGCTCTCTTCGAACTTTTATTTCAATAATGTGAGAACAATTTTGTTCTACGACTCTCAAAGTAATGTAGGCCTACGTTATTGATTATTAACTAATATAAAAGTTTATAAAAGTTTGTTTTGCTGATACAGTCACCTATCTTACTATTTTTATTCACGTCTGCATTCATTATTTAAATGTATTCTTTGATTTGTATTATAGTATAAGCATGGTTGGCCAGATGTGTCCATGATACTAGCTTAAGTCCAACTTATAACTCCAAAACACTGTCTTTCATATGGATAAATCCGAATCAGCTGCTGCCTATCATCAGCTGTATAAACATCACATTTAGATCAAGAGTACTCATGTGGTACTCGTGCTGATTTTTGTACAGCTATAAATCGATCATCCCGTTATTCGTTTATTTTTCATTCGTTTATGGCTTAAGCCTATCCATTTATTTTCTATAATTTCAATTCATTTGGTTATGGAGCCGCAAGAAAACAAACAAGGAAAATGCAACGGCTGCAATCGAGTGCCGCCATAGGGTTTAGACTTGAAGAGTTAGTATCGCAGACACATAATATGGTGAATCATGATAAAAAGTGATTGTCTAAAGTCACCGTTTAGTAAGAATCTCGCACAGAAGGCTATCATTTCTAATAGGTAATACTTTTTAAAAAGGTAGGCCTCCAAGAAGTCAGTGTTGGATTTGCTAAATCATTCTTCATCGAACGAGACGCTTATCTTGGTACAAGCAACATAATACGCTCTTTGACGATTTTTCTTTAAACTTAGCGAACAGTTTAACATGTACTCGTATAGTATAATATGGTTTGATTTCTTGATAACACACACAAACAAACAAATAAAATTAATATAACCTTAGCGAACGAGACGGTATGCGTAATTAAGACCTATAAGCGACACTGATCTCCCCACTGTTTGCCTTTAGAACACATTAAACACTTCGTCGCGAAATAATTCCCCAACAATAATTCACGAAGTTCACGAATAAGATACATCAGTACGATTTTCCTTCCAATCAGTGTTCAAACGGATAAAATAATGTAAATCCCCCGAAGTGACGCTCTCTCCGTACTATTGATTGGACGAGGGACGCGAGCTTCCATTAACCATGTCAGTTGTTAGGGGTGCTTGAATGTAAATTAGACGAAATGAAATGAGAGTATTTTAATGGATCATGAGTGGTGATGGAAATGAACATGGTAGCCCATTGGCAAAATACATGAAACTCGTTAGGAATTAGCAGTTAACGTAACAATAACGTGTATGGAATCTCACAGTCATAGCTTCATGAACCTTTTCAGGAAAATTGAAAGACATCTTTTTTTGTTTCCTTGTAATGATATTTAAGGTACACACCCAGTAGTAAATAACGAGAGCGTGCTCCATCCTGTAAATCAAATGAATGAAAAACAATTTCCAGCCTTGTTTACGTTGGAAACGTAGCAACCATGGTCTAAATTCCATTAAATTGCACTTTGGTGCAGTCAGTGCCCGGGGTCAGTGGCTGCAGCTAGGCTACAAGAGCCGGGAGGTTTTGGACGACCCGCTCAAAACCCTCCCCGAAATCTAGCGACCGCTATAATTCCGCTTGAAATCCGTTTTCAGGTTTTTTAATGGGAGGGAAGTTTTGATACATTATTTTCTTCCATTTTCCGTATGTTTTTTTTTTTTACCATTTTATTTCAACCTGCAAAAGGGCTACCCGCGGACATAAATAAGTTGTATTATAGAGGGCGGCATATTGGGAAGAAAACCAGAGAAAACGAGCCTTTCACACTGAACTAAAAAGAACCCTTTTTAGTTCAGTGGCCTTTCATTGATCAAAGCCAGGGACCGTAGTCTTTGAACCAGGGAGCAAATATCGTAATGCTCGGGTATCATTGAGACAAAGTATTCAGAGAAGTGAGATCAGCTATTTTTTTAAATTTCAAGCTATAGAAGAAGAGAGCAAAAACTAGGATATTCTTTAAAAAAAATTACAATTTGGTTTCAGTCAGTAATACATTGTCAAACATGAATAAGATGATTACGTGTACTCCTGTTGTAGTCTTTTCTAACGCTTACGCACTATACCGTAGTGTGAAACGTGTTGACAACGCACAGTAAGTTGTTCATAGTGTGATATTTCTAGGCAAATTAACATACTGGCAGCACATTGTAAAATCAAATTTCGCAAATGATTGTTGTAAATAACACAGGGTTGTGAGGAAGATTTATACGTATTTAAATAAACTTTAATAAACCTCATTGTTTCGACTTTTCAGTGTTCCTTTGGTCTGGAGTTTAGGCTACGCAATATGGATGAGAGGTAATGACAGTAACAGCCAATCAGAAGCCGCAATTTGTGAATAGTGATATGCGCAATTTCCCGTGTGTTTTGAACGCGTCAAATTTGAAACTCGTAGTTGGGTTTATGGCTTGCATTCGGCGAATTTGTGTCTTCCCAGCCTCTGCGTCAGATAGTTGATATATTTGACCATCTGCATCTTTCGGTAAGTATAACGGGATATGTAAGATAAATTATGAATTTATCGTGGAACTGGATTTTTTAAGGATGACGGGTACGGGTCTGGCTTGAATCACAACAATGGTCGAAGAAAATGCTGGGACTTTGGAATGTGTGTGTGTACGTGTGTGTATTATAAACGTGCTGAACGTGCTCAGGACTATGTGTTACGTGTGGCACCCGCCCTGTTTCATGCATCTAACGTTAGCTGGCCATTTCAGACATAGGATAGCAGCACTTTACCATTTTTATTTTAATGAGGCTATGCCTTGCATGGCTGTAGTGCAAGTTTGAGAAAGAGCTAAAAATCAACTACGTAGTACGTCTGAGCTTGATATGATAATGCCATAAATGACATGGCCTTCTTAGACTTCACTTCAGTATAGGCGGCTATGGCCATTTTGAATTTTCAACTCAGACATTAATGCATGTGTACAATCATGACAATTGTTTTATACACAGTCACAGGGTGAGGTGGTATGATGCGGGTGCCTCAAACCGGCCCCCTTGTTTTCTTTTGAATATTTTCATTCCAAGATTTTCACACACAAATCAGCAAAATAATGCTCTTTAAAATACTATTTTTGGATTGAAGATTAACGATAAACTTTCGGAGAAATTGCGCTTCGAATATCGCTCGATGAGAACTCACACATTCACATCACTGAACCTTGAAACCGGCCCCTGTACCTATAAATGTGCGATATCTCCGTCAATCCGATGAGTACAGTGCCGACATTTCACCAGTATTGGCTATTGCGTCTCGATCATGGTCGTTCCAGTGCAGTGAAAAATTGATGATAAAGTTTCGGCGATCGACAAGAAAATCATGGAAGAACGGACGCAAGTTGAAAAACAGATGTTTCGAACGAAAATATGCAATTGTCAAATATGTGCACATTTTATCTAATTTTGCTTCTGAAAATCCTGCATTTTGTTTACTTATGCGTAAATACACAATTGTCTAGGCAATACCAAGCTTAGACTCATTTAATTTTTAGCTCTTTGGTACACAACTACAGCCATACAGCCATACCGGTATGCGGTCGCCACGCCCGCTGTCCCTGGCTTTCACAAAATGTTCAGGTAGCCTTGCGAAAGGACATTTATGCTGAACCACCATGACCACACGCCTTTGTTTGCGTGCACACAAAGAAGCATGTCTGATGAAGTATAGATCTCACTTCCCCCTGCCCCCGGGGCCTTATTTCTCTGTCTTCAGTCTGAAAGTCATCATCACTAAGCCTTCCAGTATGATTTAGCGATCGATTTGGAAAAAACAATTTCACCAAGGGGGAATTTATACTTCATCAGACACACATAATATTGAGTGTATGTGCATGCATATTGAAAATCCATTGAAACGTGTTGTAGCTGAGAGTTGCGGTGCACGCTCAAATAAAAAAAATGTTCAGTTTTTGTGATTTTCGGGCCTCAACATTGCTCTCAAATCAACCTCACTACACCCTAACCTTAAATTTACATTTCTCTGAAAGTTATTTCATAAATCGTCAATCATCTTGAACAAAATAAAAAGTGAAAGGTGTGCAAGTCAATGCTCAATAATATTCATTGCTCTTTGCAAAAATCTATAGTTCAGATTTACATTTCCTGTCATGCTGACATGCATACATGTGTAACTTGTCATTCTTCACCTTTTTAAACCCAGTCATCAGCATTGACACGAGGCTCAACGTGGTGACACTGACGACTGCACGTCGACAAGGCGAGCTGAAAAACTAGTAATTGGAACTTACGCATATCTAGACCCGCATCATGCCGCTGAATATCAAGAGAACAGGAGGGATCGCCCAACAGGTAAAAGTAAGCTGAGCAAGAACCATCGTGATTCATGCACAGCACGCACACTCAGAACAATGTACGATGTAAGAAGCACCCAGTAGTTTTACTCCAGATTCAAGCCCACCAGATACATTACACTGTAGTATGTACATGCACATGTATGTACATTTGTAAATGCCTTCATTGGCCAATGATAAATCAACTTTTGATGCATAAATCGGCCCACACAATTGTGCACTTTTGATTAAATGTTTCTGATTTTTGAATGAATTTTTATGGATTGAAAATAAAAGAAAGAATGTGTGAATCCTGCATTACAGTGGAGAAACATGTGCAGAGGGCCAAGGGGCTCTGGGCTATTCACCCCTGTGAAAACATGACATTATTCTAGGGTATCGTATGTACTGATGCACAACATTGCTCAAATTATTTTATGTTTTTGTAATTGTCGCTTTCCCTCCCTCTCTGTTTTCCTGCTTCTTCTACATTAGATCCGTGAGGACAAGCTGCCCATGTTGACGAGAGCCAAGAGAAAGTCCAACGAGATTGGCGGTGGACCCTTCCAGGGCCCGAGCAAGAAGAGGGCAGCGTTTGGCGACATCACAAATGTAAGTCAGGCTGGATGTGCCCACGAATGGCATTCTGAAAGGGATTGTATCTTTTGTTGTATCTTTCTGAGATATTAGAGCACTGGTATTGTAAGTTGCAATTCTGAAGAAAAAAAAATCGAAGGATCACCTCTACTATCTGTGAAACGCCCCTTTGTTGAGACACAATAAAAATACTGCTAGATTTTATATTTGTCCGTCAATCAAAACTGTGGGGTGTTTCAACAAGCTGTTCGTAAGTTACGAACGACTTTACGAGCGACTGGTGATACCTTGTTGTGCTAAAGCAGATTCTAAATGAACAAAGTGTGGTATCGCATTTAGCACAAGAAGGGATCACCAGTCGCTCGTAAAGTCGTTCGTAACTTACGAATAGCTTGGTGAAACACCCTCCTGCTTTTAAGACTCAGATGGGCATGCATGTGCATCTGCTTATTACGCGTTACCTAAGAGGAGGAAAGTTTTTTTTTTTAAAGAGATGCAACAATTATCAGTAAACCAACTTTGTTATAGGTGCGAAGATACATCAATCTTCAGAATACTGCCCAAGGGTCAAGGAACTGTTTTTGTGTCACAAAAAAGAATTACCCATCATTTTCAATATTCACTGCATATGTATACACCATGCACTGGTCACTCAACATGAACACTACATATACTTGTACATATGTAGACAGGGCTCTCACCACTATTCCACATCATGAATAAGAAATACCACATGTCATTTTTTTTTTTTTTTTTGGGGGGGGGGGGGGGTGGGGGTCAATATACATTTGTGTGCATGTTCTTGACTGCTTTCTACATGTACACCAACAAGTACTTTTACTCCACACAAATCCAATCCTGGTCAGAGCCCTCATAGTACATCTATACATGTAGGTAATGTTTATTTATCCCTTGAGCATGCATTTCTCTTGAGTACACTGTCAATTAGGGTTTATTTGCTCCTTTGCTGCTGTGCATTTTTCTCATCTTTCCTCGGCACATGTGCCATACAGCTAAAGTACATGCACGTCTTTAAAAATCTGTTGTATTCCATCTACATTCAGGCCTTTGCAAAGACGAACACACATGGACAAAACAAGATGGGGATTACCAAGAAAGATCAACAGACATCCATTACATTGATGAAAGTAAACACACACTCTTTTTTTCTTCATGAATGCATCCTTATTTACATTTAGGGTTGACAACTAATATTCAAAGAGATAAAAACTACTTTCTAGGCAGAGGTTTCACTTCAGAGAGCAGAAAATAATATTTCTTACATCCTCACAACAAGCACACATTCAACAGACTCACATGCTCCATACAATGTAGAGCAACAATTGTAGGTTAAAAATAAATGAGTCTGGGGTAAGGAATGATTCACACATACATGTTTTAAGGAGGCAGATGTTAAAATGAATTCATTGCTATTATTACAATTCGAATACATCTTGAAGATTTTTTTTTTTATTACAAGCATGTGTTTTATTTATCCGTGTATTAGGCCCTGACCAACAAGCACACATTTGGACCCGGCAAGAAGACGTTTGTGAAGAAGGAGTCCCAGAAATCCTCCATCCCGGTCAAGGTAGTGTCCAAGCCTAAGGTCTCCACACACAATGTCAAGACTACAGAGGCACAGAAGGCTGTCAAGCCCGCTCCGCAAGAAAACAAGCCCATTTTGCAGGAGAATAAGCCAAGCACCAGGTATGCACCCAAACCTTTAATCATCCTTTGGCCCATTACTCGTTACATGTCATCTGTTGAATACCTACACACACACACACACACACTTCCCAAAAGTAGCAAATTAATGAGTATGGTAGTGTATTTTAAAAAGCTGAGAATCTTTTAGACGGACATTCTGATGCAATTCAACTCAAAAAAGGCAGGTGACTGCAATGGGAGAAGTCATGAGTTATTCCAGAATATTTAAACTCTAGTATTTGTTATTAACCTAACAACGCACAAGCCTACATATTTGATACAGTAAGCTAATTCTTAACATGTGAGAGGTTTTTGTAGGCCCACAGTGTAAAATGTTGCAAAATAGAACTGTTGGAATAGTGCCCCTTCCCAAAAGTTTGGACAATAATCTTGATTCTTTTTTTTTTTTCTTTTTTTTTTTCCCCATCACAGCACCGAGATGCCAGATTTTGTTGAGACCATGAACCAGAAGAATCTCCCTGCCCAGGACTCTCCCAGTGTAGAAATCAAGAATGCAGTGAGTATACATGCAGTCTCACTAAGAAAATAAGGTCATTGATGATGTCCATGTATGATACATTTGTTATGTAGGCCCATGCTTTTGATACAACACCTTCTGAGAATCTAGTAATCCTATTGGTCAGCAGCGTGTCACATGACATTCATTAAAACTGCTATCCAAGAGCATCGCCCTCTGCCGTGCAATGTCGTCCGAGCAATTTTGCTCCATTGCACGCTGACGTCACTAACCAGTGCTAGCGTATGGGGCTCATGTACACTACAGCTCAAAGGAATTGGCATAAGGAAAGGGAAAGGGAAGGAGCCGCAGGTTTAAACCGCTGTATATTTTGTCCAGTTCAGCATGAAACATGATGCTTTTTAGGCTAAAGCATCGTGTTTCATGCTGAACTGGACGTGATATATTGCGGTTTAAACCTGCGGCTCCTTCCCTTTCTTCCCTTTTCCTTTCCCTATGCCAATTCCTTTGAGCTGTAGTGTACATGGCTTGTTATGTCAGAGGGCAATGGATCAAAACTGCTTGAACCATGCTGCACGGTTAGGCTATTACTGATAGTTTGATTGATCTGACTCGACCCACAGACTCATAAAAAGTTGTCCAAATCAGACATATGTTTCCCTTCTAGCTAAGTACATAATGCACATCCTGTCCTTCCAGCTTTGTGCAATGTACATAATGCAAATCTTGCCTGTCCAGCTTGTTAAAAACTGCTAAATCTGATACCCTCCACTTCTGTCTTGTATCCGACAGGTTGCAGCTATTTCACTGAACTCAAAGGAAGAGGAGGAGGAGGAGG
>OZ022590.1:1139914-1237414 GCA_963669155.1 Arbacia lixula | reverse complement strand
TGTAGGGGACATGTGACGTTCATGTGACAACTACAAACCATCACATGGCTATTGTGACTGCATATGAACACTTTTTATCACAGTGAATGAACTGAAGTCAAGAGTGAAACAGGAATGAAACTTGACTGCGGATTTTAACTCACTCGATGTGACCAGCTGAATTGGGAGTGTCCACCTGCCTAGAACTGTGTGGCTCACAGGCTGCATTAAGTCATTCTTGGTTGGAGATGACAAGGTGCTTTGAGAGCAGCAATGTTTAGATATGGAAACCTGTACAGCGGAATAAGAATGAGAATTTCAGTATCATGAGTATG
Organism: Arbacia lixula; assembly: GCA_963669155.1. Lineage (NCBI taxonomy): Eukaryota > Metazoa > Echinodermata > Echinoidea > Arbacioida > Arbaciidae > Arbacia > Arbacia lixula. The sequence goes on along the minus strand of OZ022590.1, from coordinate 1,237,100 downwards.
TGCAAGAGTCTTGAATGTATTGATTGTAAGACCAGTTAAAGCAAAAATTAGTTTACAGGTCAAATTGCACCGTATTCCTTAAGATTATGAAACAGCTCAAGGCAATACGACGGATGATAGGTATTCAGAATAAACCTCAAGAGCAGTTATTTATAATACAGCCAGTGAAACAGTGAATGAAATGCAATTTCATCATTGCAGTACTAGTATTCAGATTCACCCTGTCCATTGCCTAGTGGATATTGAGAGCTGTAGTAGTATACAAATGATGCACAGGCTTGAGTCGGTCGGTATTTTTTTAAAGAATGGGAAATAACAAAAAACATCCAAACAAAAAAAAATTACCATGCAAAAAGTTACCAGATGAAATTTACAGACGCATGGCAACATTTACTCTTCCATGATAAAACTTACCAACGCATGACAGATGTTATTGATGCATGGCAATGAATTTCCACATATTTGGCAAGGAAATTGATTTTAAAATATTTTTTGCAATTTTATCTCCCAAATAAGCCTGATTAGCAACAGAATATGCAGCATGCCATTCATTGGCTCATTACTCATTACTGAACATAGCATATTCCGGTGCTAATCCAGCTTTTAATCAATACTGGTGATGGTGATTCTGAAGCAAGCAAGGGTGAGATCGTGTTTCACACATGTAAAGTTCATGGTGTAGTACTACTTAGACCTTGAGTATAGCCGGATAGTTCCTCCCAAGTTGGCTTTCATAATACCTCTCTTTGCTTCTTGATCAGTATTACTTGAAATAAGTTTGCATTTTTAAATTTTTATCTTGAGTTGCTTCACCATTTTGAAATCATGAGCAAATATGACAAATTAGAAAATACATGTATTAAACCTTTTGTACCGGAAAAGCTTATCAACAAATTCACCATGGTGCACACTGCAGATGATTGAGAAATTAACCACAGATTACCTACGTGAACAAGCATAAATGTGCAAGAATAAAAGTGCAAGTGCTACTTTTGGCTATCATGAAATAATTGAAACATTTTTGAGTAGTTATCATTTAATGTTGAGAAATTTGTGAAGAGAATCAATGATGATGTCAAGAAAAACAAATATTGATGACTCTTTATGATCTGTACAATCGGGGTTTTATTGTTCTGTTTACTTCAAAAAGATTGATCTTTTCTTGGTCTTTCAGAGAGTTTTAATTAAAATTATTTATTGTGTGTACCGTACAATATAATTTATCACTCCCCCTTGCCCTTCTGTTTGCATCTATACACCTATAACATAATCGTCATGGCGAAACTGGCATCCCTCATGGATCTTCCATGACTCAATTTATTTGTTGTGATGACTTTATAGGTAGATCAAGACGAGTTGTGATTTATAAAACTTCTTCCACTTCAAATCAAGATCATGGGAACTGGTATCATGAAATAGGTGTTGATAGACACATGAATTACTCATTTTAATTTTTTTAAGCTGCCAATCATTCAATATCTTTTTGTTACTATGCACACCTATCATGGCGGAGTAACATTATGTTTTACTTCAAAGTCTTCAGTTGGTAATGAATTATAGTCAAGCCACAGTACATGTGCCTCTTTTTATGTAACTTGGTTGTCAGTCTCAATGTAAATTCCTAATATATTATGTTAGCGTTATTCTGTGCCACTGACTTTACGAGTGTGCCATACATAAGACTTATGCAGTTAGCCAATGAGCCAGAGCTAAATGTTAAACATTTACAACAGCCCTCTCTCACATAAAGAAAGTCCATGTGGACAGAAGTACAAATCGCTAACAACTGATATGTTGTGCTTCTGCAACAGTTCCCCATATTGGAGTCCCATTTTGTACAGTCTATGCATTTTGTGTAAATATAATTGTACAGTTATTGTATGGTTCTTATTGTACTAGATAGATATAAATATACAGTATTAGGTGTTCTCTTTTACATTCAAAATAATTCGTGACAATATTGCAGGGGATTATTATTATATTTAATCTTAACCTCATTACCCTAACTTCAGCCAGTGCAAAGCAAATTCAAAAGTGCACAATTAGGGGTTGATGAAATCTAGTTAAGAACCCAGGTCTCTCATTCTCAGTCAATTTGAATGAAGTGATAAAGATAAATGTTCCTGGTGTTTTCCATTACCGGTAATCCAAATTCCCTATCGATAAAGTGGCTACTTATACATGTACTTTGATTTTAGTCAAAGTCATTTTTTACATCATGGTTTTACATCAATCTATGTGATCATGGAGTGGAACCAATCCTTTTTGGTAGTATTCAATCAGTATCTCTTTCTACCTTTAATTGTCTAATGTAAATTCTGTGCCCTTTCGAACATGTTTTATCAGCTCATTTGTTACTGAAAATATTTCATTATGAACAATACCAGTCTTGAAACTTTGCAGGAGATTCAGTGATGAAATATTTATTTGATGGGATTATTGCACAAATGCAGTAAGATATAGGAGATTGCAAAAATCTTGTTTTCAGGTAAAAAATAGTTCCTTGGTAAACAAACGTCAAAGGGCCTGATCTTCGTCCTAAATGTAAAACATGACAGAACAATTAATTTTTTCTCAGGAAATCATTTTTTGTATTTGTGCAGGCCATCTGCCTCATCAGAATTTCCCACTCAAAATATGCAATATCTTTTTCCTGATTCATGTATTTCCATAAATTATTAAGTTTTTATCACATTTATTATAACCACATTATACCAAAGGAGCGAAAAAACAAATCTGAAAATAATGTCTCAAAAAATATGTATACATGTAAACATCTTTGACAAAGCCAAAAAAAATTATGCATCACTCGCTATCTTTTATCCCTTAGTAAAATTACATTGTAGCAAACAATTATTGTATCGGAAGTATTGAATATTTTCAAATGAAATGGAATAAATTTCTGCATTCTCCAACATGTCACATTTTAACACATTGTACAAAAATAACTGAATATTAAAAGAGTTATGAATGTAAACAAAATTGTGTGATGTCATGAAAAATTGACTTGTTTTCTTTGACTGTTCATTCTGTGTTGTTTATGGACAATTCCAGCACATGTATAAATCTTTCACAATAATAGAGGTCTTAGTAAAGAGGCAAAAGGGCAAATTAGCTCTCGAAATGCTACAGGGTACCGAAGTGTGACGTCATTTGAGCATAATTGTCAAGACAACTGGTTCTAAACAACGAGGGTAGAGCAAGCAGCGGTGATCACAATGGGAACTGTAAATGTGAATGCCTGACGCTAGCCCTGATAGACAATATCAGACCGCTAAACCTCTCACTGGAGTGAGTTTGTTTAGAACCAATTGTCTTGACAACATGTTCATATGACGACACCACTTCGGTACTCTGTACTTGAAGTATCTAAGCTCACTCTACAGGCAGCAAATCAGACAGCTAGAAGACATGGTTTTGACCGTGTGAAGTACTGTAGGCTAACTCCCTGTGATTTATTTTTTGAGTTTGCAAGTCAAGTATAAATGAATACATGTACATGTATTCATGAAGTAATAAAATTTCCATGATAGAATGCATAAGAATATGTAAATGTGCAAATTGAGAACTGAAAATGTACTCACTTCATGTAAATCAACAAATTAATATTCATTTACTTACAAACCAATCAAATAAAAGAGCGGGAAACTAGAAAAAAAAAATGAGAAAGAGAGGGAAATTGCACCAATGGATGGGGTGATGGTAAATGATGGTGGAATGGTCATACACAAAAGAACCATGAGAGTGTGCAGTGTGTGAGAGGGGAATGATCGATTAGTGTGTAAGGGGTGAAACATGAACTTGGTAATGAAGGGACATGAGTTCAAAATAAATTCCTACACTATAAAGAGAGACTATAAATAACAGAGCCCATATGAAAGATTTATATTCTGAAATGACATGAGAACTGTCGTGTATTTATTCCAGCAGGCCTCGAAAGAAGCGACCAATTCTGTTGACAAATATTTCTGTTTTTACATGTACAGGGGGGTGTTTCACCAAGCTGTTCGTAAGTTACGAACGACTTTACGAACGACTGGTGATCCCTTCTTGTGCTAAAGAGATTCTCAACGAACAAAGTGTAGTATCGCATTGAGCACAAGAAGGGATCACCAGTCGTTCGTAAAGTCGTTCGTAACTTACGAACAGCTTGGTGAAACACCCGCCAGGTACCATAATTATGTTCTACTTGCTAGAGATTGACATCAGATTTGAATACTATAACATACAATGAAACACGATCAACCCTTGTAGATTCTTTCACCATCAATACACTAAAATCCCATAGGGCAGCATTTTGTCCAGCATTCAAAGGCTTAAACGTCCAATACATCATAGTCATCATGTTTGAATTTTATCATAATACAATATTAAATGTTGGTTCTTTGGAAGTACATACTTGACAGTTATTTTAATCACCACAGTGGTTATGGTTAGTGATCTAAATTGGTTTCTTCTTTTTGCTAATACACCTGCTGCGCAGGTAAATCGACATTTTATGCATATAATTAGTAAATTTATTTTACTAATTATATTAATTAATTAAATTAAATTAATTAAAAATAAATTTGAATTTTGCTGCAACTGACAATTGAATTGTGGAGATTACGTCATCGGTGACGTACGTGCCAATTTTCGTCGCAATCGCGCGATCAACGGTCGAGATCTTAGGGGGGGGGGGCTGTTTTTGCCCCCCCCCCCCCCCCCCCCCCCGTCCCCGGGCTATGCGATTTCTTTATAAAGGGTTACGCTAATTTGCATAAGATGCATAATTATCCCTAAAAAGGCGAGAAAAGCTATAGCCTAGATATTGGAGACCGCTGTGCGCTTCGGTCCGCACCACAGTGCATACGTTCAATGAGAGCATGCCAGCGGCGCACTGACAGGGACATTGCGATTGTGAGTGTTGACTACGGCAGCTAGGTGTCAAACATAAAACATTGATAGTTTTTCACTTTTCCTGAAAAGGTTTGCGAGGCTTAGACTGTAAGATTTCGCACACGTTATCGTTAGGGTATCCTGCTCATTGATGCCGAGTGTCATGACTTTTGCTAACGGGACACCCTGTCTTTAAGGCATTTGTTCCTCCGTTATGTGTGGTTAAATGTGTTTCATGGCATTAAAAGGTATAAAATATATTCGAGTCATATCAGAGTTTGATAATATGACAATTTCAAAAGAAGAAAAGCAGAAGACATTGGCTCTAGTCTCATAAGAATTCTGGTTCTTTTCAAGTGATAAAGATTAGAAAGAAGTCTCTTGATGGGGTTGTTATGTTGTAATGTTTGTTGAATTTACACGAATGAGGATTGGTGTGAAGTCTGGCATTCGGGACTAATGTCCGGAGGTGAAAAGCGTTGGATATTTATCAAGCGTAGAACTCTGAACTTAAGTTGTTAGTTTGATTATCAGAATGAGAATAAAAGAACGAGGACATGGGTCTTAGTCTCATGAGTACTTTCACAGTACGATATCATTTTTAGAGATATTAGCGTGAAGTTTCATTTAATAGGTTATGCTTTAGTGTCATGTTGTTGAGTTGAAGAAATGAGTTTATAGAAATTAGGATTGATATGCAATCTGGCTTTGGGAATTGATCAGGTTTGGAGGCAAAAGTGTTGATCAATCCCAGAAGCCTGAACTAAAATTGCTCCTGGTCGAGGACGTGTTAAAGTACAAAAAATAACTTCGCGTCATAATTTATATCACGGAATCTTTGTTCAAGTACAGGTGCAGCGCACGGTCATCCTGGAAACGAATGATTCATTGTAGATGCAAACTCTGTGCATTTCAATCCAGCAATGTGTTATTTCTAGGTGTCAAAACACTTTAGACGCTTTTGAAAAAAAAAGTTAGAAATAAATTACAACTAAAGTTGACGCATCAAAGTTAAAGGAGGAAATTTTTTGTTCAAAGCAGGTTTCGTGGCATTTTATCAATAAGCATTTTTGTAATAATCCTAAGAATATTTAATGAGATTTTTACTTTGGAATACATTTGGACATAAAGATTTGTGTGTATTAGATGATTAATTCATCTAGTAGCAACACAGTTTCAGTGATTCAGTGTGCATTCCGCCATTGAATCCGATTTTCCATACTGAAAAATGAAATACATGTTGCACCCCGCAATCCCAAGGGAAATTAAGGTTGTGAATACAATATGACAAAAAAATGAAGACTGCATAATTATTGGGCTCTGTTTTGGATTGCTTTATACATGTAGTAGAATTATGCAATAGGCGTACAGGATGGAAACGCTTTCATATCCGATCTATTGGGTGTACACCTAAAATTTCTTCTCTTTTTTATTTAATGAAATTGCTCAATGTTAATAGAAGCCAAAATTGGGACCACTGTGGGAAACATGTGTGAGAAAGAAGATGATTGTACATGAGTGCTATATAGAGAGGAATAGAGAGGGCAGGTAAGGCAAGGTCCCAAGGTCATCGCCGAATGTGCGAGTTACAAGAAAGAAGAGATTCTTTGCATGCTTATAAAAATTCTTCTCCTCCTCTTCCAACTCTTCCTCTCCTGTTTCCTCTTCTTCTGCATCCCCCCCCCCCCCCCCTTCCTGCTTCTTGTCAAGTTCAATACCCCATCTAGTTCACATGTTTATAATGTTCAAATCGTAGCTGGCGCTACAGCAAATTCCTCGTAGACTCTGATTTGATTATGCCATCGCCATGCGTTGTGTGTGCATGCATACCCGCCGGGCACTTCCCCAATGCACCGCACAGTTAACTTTATCCAACGGTATCATAATACCACCTGACGGGCCATCGCTGGCATAGCTAATGGTCACCGTACCGTTCAAACTGAAAGCTCCGCCTCGCCACAAGTGTCTGGAATAATAAGGACAGCCTAGCCGCGGTATGTTTTGCATGCTTCAGACGCGACAGTCCAGGCCGGCGGTTCAGGCGGGTTTGCTGATCACTACTCGCTTGTGAGCTTCATTTATGCATACAATTTACATCATAAGTGTTTCTGAGCGCAGAGGTGAATTATACGGTGGAATTTTTGCTAATCTCGAGGATAAACTGTTAGAGTACTATTTTCCGACAAGAGCTGAAAGGGAATACGATACAGCAGAAGGTGAGTGAGGCATTTTGAATTTCTCCCCAATTGTCATAATTGCCTATTTACAAAAGTTAGATGGTACACTGTCAACTTTACTTTAGTCTACTAGATGTACGTTCATACAAGTTACGTTGTAACATCTAATTTCCGAACAGTTTGGTTTTGATTGTAAGTAACTTGGACTCCATCTTTAGGCCATTGTAATTGCATGTCATTGATAAGTGAATACTATAACTGTAAATGTTACATTAATGATGCTCAAAGCTTTTAACAACTGAATTTAAAGACAAAATAAAATCAAAGGGCTGTTAGCCTGCCTCATAATCAATCACCAAAACTTATAAAGGTGACACTCAATTGTTCAAATTCAGATAAAATTGGGGTTAAATGTTCATGGAAGATCAACTTAATTCAAAGAAAAGAAACCCGTGTTAGTGGTGCGTAGAGGAAAAATTTGAGTTCGCGTTTAAATACGTGCAATGAGCGGGCAGTTGTTAATTCAGTTGAGAGTTCGTTCCAAAGTTTTTGTCCAGTGACTATGATGATTGTATTGTACGTGAAGGCTGTTCGAGTATGTGGTGATAGTTGATAAGAAATGAAATATAGATGGGTGTCTGAAGTGATGCTCTCGGTAATATCTTGAAATAATATAGAATGGTGCATGTAAGAACAATGGAAGTAATGTAGAGGCTTCTTGTTCATTGCCTGCCAGCGTAGTGATCAGGATTGCATAAAATGTACATTTTCTTAGTATGTCCAGATACTTTCAAACTTTTGCCAATCTGACTTAGAATTTTTAATTTGTTATCAGGAGTTCCTTTCACCTTTAAAGTTTGAGAAAATTTACATATAAAAAAAGTACATTGAACAGTTATCTGTAATGTGAGCAAGTAACTGGAACAGAATTTGAACATTTCAATTATGTTTTGTTGCCCCACCTGATTTGCCCAGCCCAAACACTCCTCTTCTTCACAGGTTTGCGTGCTTTCAAATTGGGTGTACCCCAAATTTCCTGTTTGATATTAGGCCTTGAGAAGACATAGCCTTTCAATGAAGTACAAATTACTCTCTTTGCAATTGATGTCATTCAAGGCTTTTTAAAATAGACACACTTTGATATGCCTGCCGCCTACAAGATGTATGTTTGAATGTGAAAGAAACCAAATTATATGTTTAAAAAAAAAATCGTTAGAGCATTGGATTTAAACAGGATATTCTTTTTTACCATTTTACAGTGATTTTTTTAAGATTGCGATCTTTGGATGTAAGTCGCAAGGCAACTTTCACCTTTTTATGGTTTGATTTATTTTGTTGAAACGCGGGTGTTAGCTGGTATTCCATGCTCATTTCTTTTTGTATTAGGTTTGGTCCATACTCCACAATGGATTAAATACCAGCAATGTCACATATATTTTTGCCTGGAAATGATCAGAATTTCCTGTTTTTTAATCGTGACTTCAATGGCTCATAATTGTTTTTCATCATCATGATGCACAGAAAACTCCTGTCTGGTTTGCAGAGTACAATATATTTTAAATCAAAATACATTTTGCACAATCTTTTCCAAGATTGAATGGGAAAAAGAGATACCACATGCTAGCAAGAGGCTTTTGATGCCAATATGAATTACACAGTGAAATCTGCTCTCAACATTCTATAGTTCAATAAGTATGTAATGTACAGTGTATGAATGGGCATACCATGGTAGTAGTGTCTTTACAATGCTTGACTAAGCTAGGAATGTGTGAATAATAATATGCATTACAGTTCGGAAGAGAGTGAGAGAGGGAAAGAGAGAGAGAGAGAGAGAGAGTGATAGAGAGAGTGAGAGAGGGAGAGGGAGAGAGAGAGAGAGAGAGAGAGAGAGAGAGATAGAGAGAGAGAAAAAAAGAACAGATCCAATGGAACTAAATTTCATGGTATGTTGAGTGCAAAACCTCCAGCTTTGTAGTTACATATATATGTACATGGGCGAGTTGATGTACATTAAATAGATTCAAAGTATCGAAGTATTCAAAGTGTGTACTAATTTTATACTATATGTAATGTACATGTATGATATACTTTTGATTTTTGATCTTTACCCAAATAAAATCAATTGATAGTTTGAATCTGTGCAGTTAAATCCTGAATCATAATTTTACAGATTTTAAGAAGGATTTGTTCTCATTCATACCATGCTGTTTACAAACCACTCAGTACTGTACAACTGTGCCCTTCATTAATCAATGTTTAAACAACAAATGAGGGTTACTGCATCAGGTATTAAAGATTGTCCGTCCCTTTTGCAAGCTTAAAATTTGAAATCGTCTATCACGATCGTAAATTGAAGATAGTGTGATTCAAGACCATTTCTAAGAATATAGCATGTTGAAGCTTTCTGTATATGTAAAAAAATTCAGCCGTTAGATTTCAAACCGACTTTTTTCGTACTACGAAAAAAGTATTAGTCTTTGTTACAGTATCTATGTGGTTATTATGCGTGTGTGAAATCGTAATTTTAGGAGTAACTACCAAACTTTGGAGATGATTCCTTCCATAGAACATTTTTTTTTTCATAATGCGTTTTATAATTTAATAAACAGATTAATCAATAAAGCAGATATTTCAACACAAACCTGCTAAGAGCCTGAGATAAAGACTAATAATCAGACGTTGTTTACGTGCATTATTTGAATTTTACACTACGTATCAGTTTCAAATTGTGAATATAGAGCTTGCTAACACTTCTCTATGTTTTGCCAATGTTTCGATGGTTTTGTGGTGATCTGAAAAAGGGACTGGCTGTCTTTAAAGTTTGTGATACAGTCCAAGTAACCACTATATAAGTCCATTGCACTTAATGTATCCATGCAATCACCTCATTGTTTTTCACATGCCACCTTTACTGCTTTCAAATCACAGCTTTGATTTTGAAAGTAAGAACGGTTATGTGGTATGTGTAACATATATCATTCAATAACTTCTGTCCAGATATTGCTCTACCGTCACCTAAATATATTCCCACCTTTGCTACACTGTACAGCATCTTTCGTTTAATCTCATCCTGGTTCTCCTTCCATAGCCCTGTCTCCTCTAGAGCCAGGATGGGATAGGGGCATACATGTAGTCTGTGTTACCAGACATAGTTGTTGACAGACTTGGTTATGTTTATTCACCTCACAGCCTAGTAGCTAGGCTAAGAATAAAGTTCTGTGAATTATAGCATTATTGAAAATGTCCATCAACAGTGAAACATTTTAAACTTGTCTATTTTGGGCGGCAGTTAGCGCAGCAAGACTCCTATCTTCGCCTGGCTCTGTTGACATGTCACAAGCTCAGGAAGGTAATGATAGATGGCAATGGTGCCATCCCACCTCCTGTAGAGACAGGCTTCAAGGAGGAGGGGGTGTTCACATCAGTCACAAGCACTATGAGATAGCCTAGGTACTAGGCTGCGAGTTGCATGGAAAAAACCCAGTCTGTTAACAATTAAGTCTGGTACTACAGACTACGCCCTAATTATGTCATGGTTCCTTTGGCTTCTTATAGGATTGGGGCACAGTCTGTGTTACCAGACATAGTTGATAACAGACTGGGTTATGTTCATGCACCTCACAGCCTGTTACCTAGGCTAGTAGTGAGACTGACTTGAAGGAGAAGAATGCGTTCACATCAGTCACAAGCACATATTTGTAGTGTGACCAACCACTGTACATGTAGCATGGAATAGTGAAAGAGTGTTAAATGATCATTTGGAAGGGCTCTGAGTGGATGTGGATTGTGTAGCTTGGCTTTCACCATTCTCACCATTTTTACCATTTTCACCATTTTTACCATTTTCACCATTTTCACCATTTTCACCATTTTTACAATTTTTACCATTTTCACCATTTTTACCATTTTTACTATTTTCACCATTTTCACCATTTTCACTATTTTCACCATTTTTACCATTTTCACCATTTTCACCATTTTTACCATTTTCACCATTTTCACCATTTTCACCATTTTCTAATCCAAATTCTTTAATAAAAAGCTTTGACTGTATTGTGCTAAATAAGTCATTACTCAGTGTCAGGTATTCCTAAGAACGGATGAATGACTGAGAAAAGTGGAGAATGGAGAAAAGAGCACATGATTGTACCTGGCTTTTTTTTTTGTTTCTGTGTGTGTACAGTTTTGATTATAAATACTCAAGAGCCTGGGGGCCATATTCATGAACCCTTACTAGGCCTTGTTAGTTGCTGAAAAGCATTCATCTACATGCATTTTAGTAACTAACTAGGTGAGTATGGTTTCATGAACATGTATGGCCCCTGGAAGCTTGACATAAATAATTCATGTGTTTCACACCAATATAATGCATATTTCTACCTTATATGGTGGATTAACTATCTTTTTACCATTGACATGCATAGTAAGCCAAAGGAGATATAAAGGTTTGGTGATGGTAAGGGTTAGATGCATGAAAGGGGTATTAGACTGGCATACGCCTAAAAAAAATACTGTTAGCCCCTGAGCACAATCTTCCATTTCCAGATGTCCTCACATTTATACAGCTGGTCCTCATATTCCATCCAATAGCATGCTCCACCTTTCAGCACCTACACTGTACATTCTGTACATTTACTCACAATCTCACTTACTGTATGTTAGCTTAACATTCAGACTGTTCTTAGCATAACCAAACTACTAGGTGTTCAAAATTTTTTGACATTTTTGAAAAATAATTTAAAATAAGTTATAACTTGACTCAAGCTGAAACTGACACAACCTAAATTTCAATTCAATTTTTTTAGAAGCAGGTTTTTTGACATTTCGTTTGTTGCTCTTCTTATAATACTCCTGTAAATGTTTAATGGTGTAACAGGGTCTTAACACTTTTCCTTAGGTGTAAAACTGTAAAGGCTTGGCAGAAACCCACTGGTGTAAGGGCACCGCCAAAAACCCTCTTGTGTCAAGGCACCACTGAAAACCCTCTGGTGTAAAAGCGCCTTTAAACACACTTTTACCCTTTTCCCACTAGGTTTTCTTAGCCTGTACTATCCTTGGCCCTGTATTATTTTTTGAAGCTTTTCACACGGGCATTTCTTAGTCCTGTAATATTTTTTAAACCCGACTAGCTGTTCTCATTCGAAATCATTAGCCCCGGACATTCTTGACAGCTTATGAATATTTATGAGTGTATGTCTTGCACATCTGCTCTTTACCACTCCTTATCAAGGTGTATTTTTCGTTTCTGTTCTCACTTGCGCTGGGGCTAAGAGCCCCCCCCCCCCCCCCTCCCTTAGCCCCACCTATAGTATGGGGCTAAGGAAATTTTTGCAAGTGAGAAAAGCATATCTGGTGTTAAGGCACCTCTTAAAATTCTCTGGTGTAAAAGCACCGCTGGTCATGACCCTGGGTGCCATCTAGCTCTCTGCGCACTGTGTACATTTCTGGCATACCAGGATGAAAGCCCACCCATCACTCTCGCCCAATCACAATCGCCAGTCCAATCCCCCCTTCAGAACAAAAAAGATATCAGACTTAGTCTAGAAGTTGAGACCCTAAACACGAGCCATTTCAAGGTTAGTTCACACCGTGGAGGGTACAATCATTCATGAAATCTTATTAAGCCTAGTTTGTTACCGAAATGCTCTCAGCTGCATGCATACTAATAGTAACCAATGGTAAGGTATCATTAATATGGCCGCTTGTCCCTGGATACAAGAATGTATTGAGCACATACATGTATGTACACCATCTCCACTCCTTGGAGAGTATTCCTTGTGTACTGCACAATATCAGCTCTGGGACCTTGAGATCTATACCATGACACCTCTTAGTTCATCTTAGACTGTGTGCAGTCTGTGAGGAAGGTTCTTCTTTTACCACAGAATGTGATATTTACCAGGTTATTATTCCTGATTGATAATGTTTAGGGAATCTTGATGCATAAATTTCAGAATGCTAACCATCTAGAATTATTCTTAAAACTTTAGAGGAGTATTAACACTTTTAGTACAGACTATGAATAGTCCCATGTCAATTATAATGCAATTCATTGCCTATGGAACTGAAGAGTATTTCTGTAATTAGCCATGCCGCCAGGCCACCATCATCTCAGAATAGTTTTGAACTTTGATAACAAATGGTCTTTATTACCAAGACTATCAGCCACAACTTCTTTCACCCCCACTGGTTCCACCACTGCAAGTTTGTAGCCTTCCACTAGCATACAGTACACGTGCGTGGGTGTGTCTTTCAGTCTTCCAGTGGGGGCCACATCGGTCTTATACCAGTCCTGAGATGCCAGCTCCACATCGCACTCCCCTCCTCATCTCCCCCAAAGAACTGGGGTGGTGTAAACCTACACCAGTCCGCATTACGCATCAACCCAAGGAGTCGATTACACAAAAGGCGGCAGCAGGGGCAGCCTACCACCACTTCATCTTCCATCACGGCGGCAGAACTGCAGCAAGAATCGAAACCGCATTGTATGTTTACGGCTCTTTCTGACATATCATTTGCAGGATATTTTGGTTCAACTTGGATCTTAAAACAAGGATGTGTGGTGGATGTGTACAGAAAGGATCCCACATAGTTGGATAACTTGGATTTATCATTGTGGGTGATGGTTTAGATGTGGTTGGACTTTAAAGGAGGGATCACTGCTTTTTCTGATGTGTGAAATATTGGTGCTATGCTGTGTCACTGATACCTGGTCTGATGCCAGGTTTAGCCGAGGAGACTCAACGTGTCTTAATTGTCTTGGTTATTTTTAGTAGAATTACATCAGGGTCACAGTAACATCCAGGATGAAGTCATCCATTTAGAACAAATACAAAATAATGAATTTAAATCCATTATTCCATTTCCAGGATGGATGTGGAATCTACACAGATCTTGTGGAAATGTTGCAATGGTATCCAATATAATATTTTCATTTTTATAATTTCAATCAGATTGTGGATTCGGTTTCATCATGCACTCACAACAGAAAATTCACCCTCAACATGTAATATAATTCTCAGAAGCTGATTTTTCTTTAAATTTTAGTGTTCTTAAATTGAAATCAATAAAATTGGCATGTTCACTCTCAGCACGGGTTAGCCTGTCTTCAAGTCTTTTGGGAATTTCTCTTCCAATCTTTTCAATGAAAAGGTCTGGTTACATGTGAATCATCATTCTTGAATGGGACGGACTGAGAAAAGAGGAGGATGAAAAGGTTACTAGTCTTGTGAGTGTTCGATCTTATTTTACAAAAAAGAGGCGGAAAAAGTAAACAAGTATGGGTTATGATATAATTTATAAATATCAAACAGCCTTAAATGCAGGCTAAGCATGGATGAACAAAATGATAAACAATTGATTCCTCTCACAGATTTTGATGTTCAGAACTTCAGATGTATGGATTGTTTTGATTTGCGGGTGGATTTTTGGCGCTGCAGTGATCACGTCTCCGTAGGAGGAATGTCGTCACACAGTCCATCTGACTTGCCTTGTCCTCTGTGGCATTGATTTGTTGTTTGCTTGGAACCAGTGTGAGGATAGCTTTGCCTCCAGGCTGTTGCGCATTTTCAATCCAAACTACAATGTTCAATAAATGGGTCTGGATGCATATACTTGTAGACTAATCATTCTCAATTCCTTCTCTGGCTGGCTCGGACAGAGAACAGATGAGAATAAAAGAGGGGCTCATAGCCTGAGTTCTGAGCGCTTATTTTCAAGTTTGAATCAGCCATGTTCGAAAGCCTGGATGTAAGGCTAATTTGAGAAGGAAATGAAAAGTCAGGTCTGCTGACCCACTGTGATTTGATTGGCTCCCTGGTTGAGAGATGCAGTGTTCGGACAGTTCTTCTTGCCTCCTTCCATGTGTGTGCACAGTATTGTAGGCTGCATAGATTTGTTTCAGGGGGGAACATTTTCAGGTTTATTGGGGGGGGGGGGGGGGGGGGCTACATGTATGTAATTTTCAAGCATGATAGCATAAAATGGACACCCTCCTGTCATGTAATGCATTGTGTGCCATTGAGGTTGAATTATTTTTCACACCAGCTTTTTATTTGCGGGCCGGGCCAGGAAAAAAATTAATGAAAAATTTGGGGGGCTACTTTTTGAGCACATTGGCCGATTTAGCTTCAATTTTACAGTGTGTCTGTGGGAGTTATGGGGGCTCTATTCACATTTTCCAGGGCTCTTTTAAGCATTAAGGGAGCAAAATCGCCCCAAGCCCCTGTGTATTTTTTCCATGGCAGGGGCTCTCTTGGCATTGTTGGGGTCAAATCTCCTTTTAAAGAAGCCCTTACAGTTGTGATTTTGTCATCGACTGTTTGTGCATTAAGTTAGCAGTCATAAACTTGACCATATTACTGTCACAGTCGAATTCTGTGCACACTTTCCTCTAAAAAAATAATTACTGATCTATTTCTCAGCCTGCTTTGTAAATATCAAGCATACAGTGTACACGTTAGTTGTTGATGTGTCAGTAAAGTCTAAGGCAAGCTTTGGTGCATTTATTAAGTGATCAAACCTTTTTTTCAAGTAATTACAAATATTGATTCCATTTTATTGTAACTTAGTGGTATATTGTGACACTGTCTGAAAAGATAAAAAAAAAAAACCAACACAATCAGTATAAACTATTTAATATTCAAAATGTAGAAGTCATGCTCTTAACTCCCCATTGAGGGTAGTTCATCTTGATAAATATCTAGAGTTATGGATTTCTTCACTTCATCACAACTACATGTATTTGGGTGACCTTCAATCACTTTCCCCCAAATGTTCTGATCTCAAAACACGAGACGCGGAGGGTAGGCCCCCCTTCATGCATATTGTACAAACCCCTGCAGGTATCAAAGTGGCCCCTGAAGGGCCCCTGAAGGGCCACCAATATTTTTAAATGATTGTGTGTCCCACGGTAACCCACACACTTCATCTGTATTCATTTTATTCCTCTCCATGGAAATCTTCAAAGGCTGCATTGGAGAAATGTCATGACAGGTCTACTAACTTCCTCCAGACCTACTTTTATTAAATCTTAATCTTAAAATTGAAACCAACCAATGACATCACGATACTAGTACCGTAAGCTGTCTGTGCTGTGACACACTGCTCTGATTGGTCAAATTGATTCACAAATATAAATTGTACACAAGGTTGACATGATGGTTCTTCTGAATAAGTAATTAGTGTCTTCTGCAAATCACAATCAAATTGGCCCTTTGGACTGCGCCTCTTGCTGGGTATTTTTCTATCACCAGCCGTTTTGTGGAGTTAGATGCCAGAGGCTACTTTGATATAAAACTATTGACCTCATTACGAAGTGTTGATTAATCTGATCAGCCTTCTCCCCTGGAGTTCAGCGTAGGTTAGATGGAAAGAGGGGGGATCCTTCAACATCAAGGCTGGCAAGGTTTAGGGCACCTTCCTTGGTAGGATTGGTAGGAGGTGTGTCCAGGCATATATCACCCAGTCGAAGCAGACTGCTGTGCATAGAACCACTGGAAGTGGTGTTAATATCTGCTCATAACCACTACTGTATTACCGTACACCCGTTTCAAACCACATTAGCATTTTGAACCACCATTTAGATATATATTTAAATAAATCAAACTTTAATAATTTTCAAATGCCACGAGGCCTGCTACGAGAGTAGATCTGACGCACTGTAATGCTTTAATAATGAGGACTAATATGGTTATCAGCATGGTACCAGTACATGTACGTGTAGCTCAGACTCATCTAATACTTGTGCAATTCAACCCACTCTGTATACGGTAGAGTACATGTACCGGTTAGCAAAACACAGAAAAGAAACTTTTTGTTAATTTTTATATTTTCTTTTTATGTGCTGGTATTTGTGTCATTTATTTTTAGTGTACTTGTGTTGATTTGCATTTTTATCTTGTTCTTTACCAGAAGAGACTGGTGTATTTGTGAATTAACTGTGGTTTACTTATCAGCCAACAGATAAAGAGCACTAATCAAGCACAAACAACATCCAAACAAACAGCAGTATCTGCAAATGTGAAGGGTGTTTCCATATTTGTCTGTTATGCAACCAGGTCCATATACACTTTAACAGACAATGAATTCCGAATGTGTAGATTCAGCAACCGATTGAAGAAATGCCTCTATCTTTGTTGGAACATCGGTCTTAAACCTCTTAATCGATGACTTAACAGATTAACATAGACTCTAGCTGTCAGACATCTTTGCATTGGAATTCTTGTATGCTGTCATTTTATAGCTCAGATCCATAAAATGTCGCATCTTTTTGGTGAAACATCCGTCTTCAACGCATTTCAATTCTTGTAGAATCTCAGCTCTGCAGGACTGATCTGCTGTTTTTTGTGGTGATACATGTAGCTTAGATCCATCCATGAAATGCTGGAATTTTTCTTGAAACGTGGTTTTGAAACGTATCACGTACTCAAAAAGATTTACATGTAGACATACCTACTAGAAATCTCAGCTATCCAGTGCTAAAGCTTACTCTCATTGTGTGGATTATGTGGTGTTGGGACGAGGATTCATGGGACATGCTTTGGTGTGGTTGAAGCTGAGGTATGGATTGAAATTGGATCTTGAAACTCCAAGATTTCTCCATCATACATTCTTGCTCAATCCCCCCTGTGCCAACCACTCTACATCATTGATGGAATGGTTCATCTGTGATCTGTTGATATCACATTTTGTGCTTGGCCACAATCTGGGAGCAGGAGGTCTCCTCTCACGTCCCTGCTGGGAGGAAATGGAACCACGACTCTGTTGCATAAAACATACCACTAATGATAACTATGTCATCAATGGTAACTACCATGGTAACATTGGTTGATAGCCAATCAAATTCAAGGATTCCGCAGAAGTTGCCATTGATAGCAAAGTTACTATTAATGGTAAGTTTTATGCAGCAGGGGGATGTTTCACCAAGCTGTTCGTAAGTTATGAACGACTTTACGAACGACTGGTGATCCCTTCTTGTGCAACATGTAAATGCAATACCACACTTTGTTCATTGATAATCTGATTTACGGTAGCACAAGAAGGGATCACCAGTCGTTCGTAAAGTTGTTCGTAACTTACGAAGAGCTTGGTGAAACACCCCCCTGGGCCCATATCTCCTGATTGAGTTCAGTTTTCAACAATTTTTGAGGTGTATGAGAGCTTTGATCATGTCTGAGTAATAACGGTAGTTTGCATTGAGTATGAGTGGCTGTATATAACTCATTATATTCCACATACTAAGAATGTTGCTATATGATTGGTCAAGAGTTGATCACGTGATGAAGCATAGTTTTTCCCATCTGATCACTTGAGCAGAAAAGTTCGTTACACTGTAGGTGATAGTACTTTTTTGAGAAGGAAAGTTCGTTACACTCGAGGTGATAGTACTTTTTGGTTTCGCTGATCTCTTCACTCCTCACAGTCCTAACGCGTGATCAATATTTTGAGTACGCGCGAAATAAAAGTGCATAGCTCAGACTATCGGCGCAGACGACACCGCGGTGCGCGCGCGGAAATTAAAATTTTTGGTTATAGCGCGCTGCGCCGCTCGCGTACGTACAAAGCAGTGCAAGCCTTCCATTTCCCCCACACAGTATTTCACCAAAGCAAGTGTGCAATTCTCTACCACCTCGTACCAAAATTGACCTAGAATTTCACTTGCCTGTAATTTCTTAAAATTATGACGAGCATTCTCGGAGGATCTATGTTCTCACCGATACCGCACAGGTAAGAGAATTTCGATTACTTCTTGCTTTTTCGTCAAAATCTTACAAATTAGCATCACCATGTCATAGTGTTCGTTGGAATTTGTAGAGTCTATATAGCGTGCACAAAGTCAATTTGCTTCTGGGTTTCGGAGCGTCGCGTGAATATGTAGCTGCACCGACACGAATGCTTTTGTACGTGAAATTGTCATTTATTTTATAGATTGTTGGTATCAGATGTGGAATATAAAGCAAATAATCAACTTTTGGTTTCAGGCAATGAGACGAACTATCACTTCCTCGGCGATCTGAATGTATACGCTACATGTATCTTTCCTCAGCTAAAAGCTTCGGAAAGATAGCTACATCCAGATCGCCTCGGAAGTGATATTTCGTCCCATTACCTTCACCGACGTTGATTATTTGCTTACTAACTGATTTGATGTAGAGTTGATATGTTGACCTTAAGCCGACATGTGTTTTGCCATATGAAGGTAACATGCTTTATCTTATCTGGTACGTTAATTCTAATTCAGAGTGGAGCATGTTTGCAGTCAATATCCTATAATTCTGTGATAAATTTTTAGATGAATTGTCACTGTGTTTAAAAAAAAACCTGTTCATATACGTCACCTATCGTCAAAAAAGCACATTTGCAGCAATTTTGCCGATGCCACACCTATAGTTGCATAGATGAGTGAGAGTCACCCAATAATGCAGTATTTGCTTCCTCCCTTTTTTCAGCTAAGTTACCGCTATTTTGTTGCTAGAGGTATTCATGTACATGTAGGGAAAAGACCGTAATTGCGGTAAGCGAGGCTCATAAGAGCATCCGCGATATACTCGTAGCAGAAAATCTTGTGGGTTATCGTGCTCTCGGATGTGGTCACTAATCGCACAGCTTGTATTGCCTAGCAGAATTTGTCATCGCGTGTTCCCTCTAGCTAGGAGTAGGAGAAGAGTCAAGTGTATCCAAAATGCAGCAATATTTCAGCTTTTTCGGTGTAAAGGAATGGAGTTTTAAGAGGCTCACTGGAAACTTGCTTACTGACACGCATCAGTAATATTGTGGTAAATGAATGGGGCTATAGAGAAGAAGAAGAAGTCCTAGAAAAGAGAGAGAGAGAGAAGGAAAAGAAGGGGAATATAGAAATACAAGAAACGGGTAAGAACAAATAATAGAACAAGAAGAAGGAACAGAGGACAGAAAGAAGAAGAAGAAGAAGAAGAAGAAGAAGAAGAAGAAGTAACAGAATAAGAATGAATGAAGAAAGGAAGATGAGGTAGACACTCTCATGAAGAAGGAGGAGAAGGAAGATGAGTGAAATGTTAGAGCAAGAGAGATCGATAGAATGGGAGTGAGAAAGCGAGAGGAAGGACAGGAAAAGCTGAATGCAGGACATGATCTGTTTATTTGTCACCTCGAACATGTAGCCTGCAGCAACATTCTCTCAAATTTCTTTCAAGATGGTACTTCTTTTTGAATGCTATTCTCAGATACCCTGGTGTACTTAACAGACGTAGGGCTTACAGACAGCAACGTCTGTAGAAAGAAGAGAAAGTGGAAGGATGGGTTTGATGAAATTCTAAGATATTCAAAGAAAGATTTAATATCAGTGTGAAAGTAAGAAAAATAAAATTGAAAACATAGTTTGAAAGTTTCATGATCTCCTTTTGCTTACTAAGAAAGGTATTTGTGATTTTGAAATTTAATTAGGAAATAACTTCATTGTAATTCAGTTTGTCATCGCAAACCAATGGAATTGCCCATGAAGAGGTGGCTCATTATTAGAATACAGTGTATAAAGTACCGGTAATCACGATTTACAACTTTCTTGTACATATAATTTATATGTCTAATATTTTTCAAACATTTGCCAATCTGTTTTTTTTTTTCAGGTTATATTCAATTCACCATAGCATTGATGTTTCATTTCCCTTTAATAATTGAGGTAAGATGGGGGACATACACATATACATGTAGATATGCATGTACAGTACATGTACAGGGTAGATCCAGTTTTCAAACAGAATGATTGAACACTGTTTAGATGACATTTAGTCCGCAGTCATATTTCTCCCCATACAAGCTATCTCAGGTACTTAAAAACAGCGATGCCCTTTATGAGAGTTTATACTTTCGTATGTACATGCTGTATAGCATACACGGCTGGTTGGTATGTGGGGTGGGGTGGGTAAGTGTGTGTGTGTGTGTGTGTGTGTGTGTGTGTGTGTGTGTGTGTGTGTGTGTGTGTGTGTGTGTATTTGTGGAGCGGGGGGGGGGGGGGAGAACTAAGACAAAGCTCTGACATGATACTTTGTTTTGAGGAGACTAGACTCGTGAGTCATAATTGAATTATTACTGTTTGTGCACTAGATTCCCCTACTTCACAATATGCCACTCACAGCTGTATGGGATGTGTGTGTGTGTAAACAGATTCAAAATACACCAATCGCTGAAAAACTCCATAAAAAACAACAATTATAACAACAACAAGAATTACATTGCTCTAGTTTTGAATGAATTGTACTCTACTGCATTATAAGCTCCATTTCATTTTAACATGAAACCACAACTAATTGCCAAAGAGTAGCACACCACATGTACCCGTGGTACTATTAAAATGTACCCTTTAGTAAAATCAACCATCTATTAATAGTTGTTTCTGTTCATCTGATGAAAGTACAATGACCTAGTTCATCTAAGTTGGTCTTCATGATCCATTAAGTCTGAACAGTGAACAAAAACAGATTGTTATATTTATGCACTTGATTGGAACCTCCGAAACTGGAACAGCATATATTTTCAGTGTTGGGGTATGATTTGTATTGTTGGCAATCTGTTGTGCATTTGCAATGGTATCCTGTTTAACAGAAGTTCATTATATATCACTTCATCTGCATTGTCATGGTTTGATTGCCATTGTGATGACATTTGGTATTGCTTGTTGTAGCAATAGAATCAGCTGTTCTCAGATGGCCAGCTTGTCTTGTATCGATATTTGCTGGGGAAACTGCTGTTTTCTGCATGTGAACAATACCAAGAAGTATATATTGAAACTTGATTTGGAGGATTGCTTGTGTTTTTGTATGATTTTGTGCATTTTTGTAATTGTGAAGTCAGTGGTTGAATCAGGGAACCTCCTTCCATGCTGCTTTATGGAGCTTTTGGTTACTGTCATCAGAACAAACACAAACACAAACATAGAGTGTAATGATGTTTAAAGTTTGCATGGTGGTATGATCAATCACGAGAGAGGTTTACGGTACACCATGTGTAAAGTCCTGGGAGGACTGAGATGAGAAAACATGGACAGAATTGAAGGTGAAATGGAAAGGCGAGAAAGTGAAGATTTGAAAGTAGAGTATTCTTTCGAAATGAGTGTAGTCCTGAAAAGGACTGTAAACCAGAAAGCATGAAGAGTTGATAAGTAGAGAGGTAGACTCGATGTTTCGGGCAGATTGACTGTCCGTCTTCATTGAGTGTGTTTACATCCAGTTTGTCAAACTGGAATCAGCACTTCTTTACATGCACAGCATCTGATGTATAGTGACTGAGATTAGGGGGAATGTTTAAACACATACTGTATTACTGATACTGTATGTCGATACGTAAAGGCCAACAAACATCCATCTCTGTGAGCTAGGAATAGCACTATGAAGTGGATACCAGACTTATCAGTAGATTTAAATGCAAAAGTGATATGAAGACATATTGCCCATACCACCCAGGCTAGTGATATGACAACCATAGACACTGTATGCAATATACATTGCATACGTTGCACACATTGCTGCACACCTCAGCTGCGGAAGTCGTTTAGCAAAATCATATCAGCAGACTTCCAGCTTTTGATTTCTTTGGATATACAAGCAGCAGGGTCGAGAAGCAGTGCTCTGTATTGGAGCGTTTATAAATGCTAATTCAAAAAGAATGTGTTAACCAATGTAAAGGCACCCATGATCTCATTCACATGTTTTCGCTTCCATGGGAACGATGCTTTTGTAGACCCTGGATGGATTACTGTAAGACCCATCAGAACAGCTCCAGTCATGTTCCTTGCCTTTCAGAGCACCCCAATAATCCCCTCCCAAGGTTACATGTTCTCCCAGTTATTGTTTCTTGATTTGTTTTTCCTGCACACCTTAAATTTTCATTGTACAAGTGTGAATGAGAGATTAAATTTGACTTCCGTTTATTTGTCTGGGTCTGTAAGGTTTTTGCCTTGCTTGTGTGCATGGCTAGGTGAGTGAGAAAAAAAAACTGAGGCAGAGCGACAACATTTGAAACTCTTTGTGCAGATGTGGCAAAGAATCAAGTTCAAATCATCTTTGTACTTTATTCAAATATTGTGTAGCTTGTGACGCTTTGTGGCATTCTTGGTATCCTCTCAGAAATATGTTATTGGGAACCATCCTGATGATGGCTGTGGTCTTGTATTGACCATTCTTGTTGTCTTTGTAGAATTGATGGCCATGCTTTATAGATGATGACTACTGGCTTGTGTTGTTGCTGCTGCTAGCAGTTCATCGTGTCTTCTCCAAAATGATGACTATGTTACAAGTTTCTAGCTGTTGTTCTTGTGTATAGCCAGCCACTGATGTCTTTATAGAAATGATGTCCATGTTTTTGAGATGATGGCTACTACATGTAGCTTGTGTTGCTGCTTCTAGTCATTCACGATGTCTTTATAGAAATCATGGTTTTTGGAACCTTTGATGATGGCTTCTAGCATGTGTTGTTGCATCTCATCGTTTATGATGTCTTTATAGAAATCATGGCCATGCTTTGAAATCTTTGATGATGGCTTCTAGATTGTATTTCTGTGTCTAGTCGTTCATGACGTCTTTATAGAAATCATGGTTTTTGGAACCTTTGATGATGGCTTCTAGCATGTGTTGTTGCATCTCATCGTTTATGATGTCTTTATAGAAATCATGACCATGTTTTTGGAACCTTTGATGATGGATTCTAGCATGTGTTCCTGTGTCTATCTCTTCTTGGTGTCTTTATAGAAATCATGACCATGCTTTGGAATCTTTGATGATGGCTTCTAGCATGTGTTCCTGCATCCAGCCATTCATGATGTCTTTATAGAAATTATGTCCATGTTTTTGAGATGATGACTACTACATGTAGCTTTTGTTGCTGCTTCTAGTTGTTCATGATGTCTTTATAGAAATCATGGTTTTTGGAACCTTTGATGATGGCTCCTAGCTTGTATTCCTGTGTCTAGTCGTTCATGACGTCTTTATAGAAATCATAGTTTTTGGAACCTTTGATGATGGCTCCTAGCTTGTATTCTTGTGTCTAGTCGTTCATGACGTCTTTATAGAAATCATAGTTTTTGGAACCTTTGGTGATGGCTTCTAGCATGTGTTGTTGTATCTCATCATTTATGATGTCTTTATAGAAATCATGGCCATGTTATTGTAGACCCCGCTCTGTCTGCTGTTGACTCACGTGAGACCACCAGGAGAGCTTCAGGAATAAACCAGCGGGTCGCCTCCCACAGGGCTCACAAACCGTGACCGTCTCTCAGAAAGTTGTCACACAAAATGTATCTGTCTGTGGAATAAACATACCGACTACTGCAGAAAACCTTGTATTCATCCAGTGGTCAACAGCTATTAAAATCAAGGAAAGTTTCATTTTAATCAGTTTTCATATTTTGTAAACTTCTGAAAGTAGAGCTGATAGCAAGTTTTGGGAAACTGACATGTTTTGAGGATATCACTTTTACGGATAGCTGGTGCTACTGAGAACATTGCAGAAAGGAAAACAGACTGAAAACAGACACCAATGTGGAACATGTTGTGAATTCCTGTGAGTATAACTGATAAAGATAGAGATACGCTGGCGCAGAGCTCTTCTTACTGAGAACACACTGGCTAGCTACAACAAACAGCAAACTCGTGACGGAGTATCTAATGTTATATGTCTGTGAACTTGTGTAAGTGGAGAAACCTTGTCAATCATCATGTATACCACCCGCTACACCTATAACAGCATTGGCCGAACCCCTGGCTATCCAATATCAATGCGGTAAGTCTTTTGAAATTGAACTCGCCTGTTATTTTTACATCTCATTTGCACTGTTTTCATGTCATGGCGTGTGAGAGAGGGAGAGCAATTACATTCATGAAGATATCATGTTTTTATTTGTTGTTAAGCCCCTTTTCTAGCTTCTGTTTGCTTTGAAACGGAGACAGATTATTGCGCTCTATCATGTCTGTATAACTCTAAACAAATGTTGAAAAATGTGAGTTCAATTTTCTCATTGACGTTATCCTGTTTGCTCTGTTTTCACTTCTCTTGTCAATATTATATAATGAGTATGTGTGTACTCTAGTGTTCAGGTAAAAGAAAGCAAACATGTTCATGTAGCTGTATTATGTCCACCTATCAAAAGTACGCAGTCATGGACATTTACACTATTACACTATCACATTTGTTTTCCTTTGTGTTTGCAAGAGGGTTTCTTTTTTTTTTTGGGGGGGGGGGCGTATACAGTAATTTAAGCACATTTTGCCATGAATTATAACCAACTATTTCTATAAATGTAAGTCAGGGCTTGCCCTTGACTAGCATGGCCACTTCAGCATGAAATCCTGATGGCTTAATGGACTTCTACATGGTCCTGACTGTCCAGGCTGTGAGCGATTTTGTGGTCGCCTGGGCCGTGGGGGCCACCAAATCAAGAGTTTCAGGTGGCTGGATGCCATTTCAAGTGACCATAATTGGCACACAGGCCACCACTAGGGGTGAGCCCTGTAAGTATAAAAATGTGACATCCTCAACCTTACTGATACATGAAAAAAAAAATTTTGACACTTTTGAAAACAATTGTTAATAAGTTACAACTCAAATCAAGCTGAAAATGACATCATAAAAGTAAAAGGATGTCAAATGTTTTCAACGCAGGCTTCATGATATTTCATTATCATTCTTTTAGTGAATGTACATGAACATTGTGTTTGCTCATTCCCCGCACCTCCCGCACACTAAATGGTATGCCAGTCCCTTCAACATGAAATTGTCAAGTTACTGGGATATGATGTACATGTATGTTTGTGTAAGATTTTCATGACCTTATGAAGCTAATTGGGAATGTGTCAGGTGGAAATTGGATGAGCAGTTCATGGACATGGGCAGCAGCTGTTGAGCTACGTCAGGTGAAACGCTCAAGGTTCATCATCGTCTTCATATTCTTCTAGTACTTGTTATTATGTTCTTGTATTTTGCCTACTTCATCTCCTCTCTCTCTCTCTCTCTCTCTCTCTCTCTCCCTCTCTCTCTCTCTATTTGTCCTTGCTATTTTACTCTTCTTTGCCATCTTCTACTCTGTCTTTCTTTTCATTATTGTTTTTCTCCATTGTTTCCTCACTTTTTCCTCCTTGTTTTTCTTCTTGTTCTTTTTTCCCTTTCTCTTCTTCTTCCCCTCCTTCTTCTTGTTTGTCCTTCCCTCCATTCTTCCTCTACTGTTTTCTGAATATAGTTCAATTGTGAAAACTTGTTCTGATATTCATGATTTCCTGTTTGTGACCCAGTTATTTATTCCTGATGTGCTGAGAATATTACCAGTTCATGCACAAAGATTTGTTAGTCAATTTTACATGGACAAGGATTTGGTATATGCATGTATTTAGGCTAGCCTCACACGTTTAAGCTTTACCATTTTGTTTCTGCGCTTATAATGCTTTTTTTACCTTTAAATTGTAAATCTCCAGTCATCCTTTCACAGCCTTTATTCCCCTTTTTATCATCGACAGGGAATAGGATTACAGAGAAAGGGAAGGAATCAGGGTTCGCTGTTTCACACTCTCTTATTGATTAATCAATAGTACTATAACTTGTCACCTGCTTCATAATGTATGCTGTATTTCTCGCTCCCTTTTTTTTACAGTGCTTGCTAGGTCGCTCCCCGTTTCTTTCTGTTCCTATCATGTTTTCTCTTTTCCATTACATCCTTCCTCCCTCTATTTTTCTCCTTCTTTCACTCCCGTTTCTCCTCTCTAGCCCTGTTCATATACCTTAACATTACCAATGCACCTCGGTAAGGAAGTTTCCAGCAAGCATCTTAAAACACTACATATATACATGGAAAAAGCTGAAAGGTTGCATTATTTGGTGGACTGCCCCTCACATCCCCAGCTAAAGCAAACACTATTACTATTGGTAATAATATTGGTAAAGCATCACAAAAATTGCCACAAGTTTATTTTGTGGATAGGTGGCGTATATGAACAGGGTTCCTCTTTCTCTTTTCTGTGTTTTGGATTTCTCCCTTTCTTCATACTTATATAACTCACTTCTTTATCTCGTCCCTTTCTGTTCTGCTCTGTACACTCTGTGTTAGCATTTCTCAGCAACTTCATATTTTTGCCAGTTCTGCTTTTCTCCTCTTTTCTATCAACACCCTCTCCTTCCCTCTCATTCAAGTCCTCCCTCCCTCTTCTTTTCTATCTCCTTCCCCTTTTTTCTCTCTCTCTCTCCCTCCCCACCCCCTCGTTCTCCATCTCCACCAACCCCCCTCTCTCTTTCTCTTTCTATCTCTCTCTCTCTCTCTCCAGCTCCCCTTTCTCCTTTTCTTTCCATTTTAATATCCCTACCCCTCCTCTCTCTCTCTCTCCAGCTCCCCCTTCTCCTTTTCTTTCCATTTTGATATCCCTACCCCTGCCCCCACTCTCTCTCTCTCTCTCTCTCTCTGTCTCTCTCCAGCTCAGCTCTCTCTTCCTATTTCGGTTCCCTGTACCTCCACCATCTCTCTCTCTCTCTCCCTCTATCCTTCTTTCCCTCCCTCCCACCCTCTCTCCCTCCCTCCCACCCTCTCTCCCTTCCCCCTCTCATTCTGGGTCAAGGACCCTTCCCCATTTAGGAAGCAATATAACCAAGATGCATGACAGTCATTCTGGTTCATTCTCCAGCTGTTTTACCCACAAACATGTACATATATACTGCACATTACACATTACAGCCTATTGTCATACAGTATGTTCACATCTATGTACTGTATAAATATGCATAGAAAGATACACTATGCACTTTAACATGTACATTGTATTTTTATGTTTACAATTCCACCTCCCGTGTATATATATATATACATGTATTGTGTATTATTGTGCTGTCAACAAAAGCAATGTGCAATGTGCTTCAGATATAAGTCATATATGCTGTAGCCAATTTACATAATGTTTTTTGTTATTTATGCAGGAAAAAATTTGAAGAGAACAGTGTGAAATTATTATTTGGGTGTAGGATGTAGCAGGCTAGCAGCACCAAATTATGAACTTATGTTTTGAGTGTGTTTTCAAATAATAAAGATATCAGTCGTTGTACTATATTATGTTCAGTACTGAAGTGTGTATTGTAGTTTTGTTTTTGATCCGAAAGAGGTAGATTTAACACAACATATACAATGTAACTGTACTGATTCTCAGAAATCTATATTTAGTCAGGCAAAGCCAATAGTAATGAAGAATGAAATTGATGGCAGTTCATGCTATCAGTGGTATTGAATTTATTTCACTAATTAGTATACAACAACATCCATGCCTAACACAAGTTCCATTTAATCATATTGCACATCAGTGCTATTTGTGATGGAATCTCAACTGCCGTGTTCATTTCTCTGTGATGTGCTAGCAGCATGGTACATGTACAGTATATTACAAACTACTCTAAAGTAGCCCTCTCCCTTCACTTGCAACACTGTATCCTAATACCACAATGGGGTTTGTGGTAAAGAGAGGAAGATCTTTTTCTTGTCTGGAACTGGGAGAAGAGGAGTCTTATTATTAGCCTCTTGCATCCAAACTTAACCTTGACCTTGACCTGCGACCTTTAACCTTTGACCTACAAGACCAAAAATCTAATCAGTTAATTGCAGTGCCATATATTACCATTATACCAAGTTTTATGAAATTCCATCAATTATTTTGTGAGTTATCACTTAAACGAGATCTGGACTAACAGACGGATGGACGGACGGACAACCAGCAAACATAATGTCATCTTCGTTGCGGAGGCATAAAAAAGAATAACCAGAACCGTGTACCAGTTCTAGTAACAGACCTATACTTTGTCGCTTTTCTGTCGCATTCAATTGCCAGAGAAGCGAGAGCTAGCACCTGAGCTGAACTGTGCTCTCCACCCTCGTGTAATCCTACACCACAGCGGGTGGCCGCTCTATCAATTTGCATGATAAATGATCAACAGACTCCACCACCGCACACTATGTACACTCAATAAACTTCACCATTGTACAACGCACATGACCTACAGGCCCACAGACATCTCTCATATTTACATGAAA
Organism: Arbacia lixula; assembly: GCA_963669155.1. Lineage (NCBI taxonomy): Eukaryota > Metazoa > Echinodermata > Echinoidea > Arbacioida > Arbaciidae > Arbacia > Arbacia lixula. Next base: position 1,208,021 of record OZ022590.1, on the reverse strand, counting down.
GTGTTTGATAGATTCTAAAAATATAGCTATAAAGCAAATTTTGTTTGGAAATGGCACTCTGTTTGTCTTTATCACATTCTACCCATCCTTACCCAGTATTCCTTTACTAAAAGACATGTAACAAATAATGTTTATTGGGGTAAATATCCCCACATTTGTTCATCCTGCATTATACTTTTGTTAAGTTGTCAATATCATTTAAATGAGCTAAGAATTCACAAGTTTGATTTATTGGGCTAATTTTGTAGATTAGAAACATTGATCCACATTTTTTTTTTTTATCATTTGAGTCTTGATGAAAAGAGCTTTATGTCGGTGAAGTGGACGGGGGGGGGGGGGGGGGGGGGTGGTATCTGGAAAAAATCTATGTAGAGTCTCTTGTGTAGGACTTAATACTGTCACCTGCCTGGGTTGTTGTGGAGCAGCATACTAATGCTTCTGGTAGGGCAGTGACTTTAATATGGAGGAAATCATACCACTGTGCCATTAAAGGGCTGATGTATCTTGCCCCGATAGATGAATCGTTTTTAAGATGAGAAGGAATAAAATACAAAGAAATAGGTCATTGCAGTGATGGAAAATTGTTTTGTTACTAACTGGTTTTCCTCAAACATTCACAGATTTGCATCTCATCTGGCTTTCTGATTTTTTTGAGATAAGGGAAACTATCCCTCTAAAGGTTCAATTAAGTTCATGATATAAAGGTGACAGGTTACTTGTGCCTCCTACTTACTCAAGCTTTGGTGGTCTCTGTCATCTTTGCTTTTTCTCAAATGTTTTACTTTGTATTTTGATGTTTTTACTTTGATGAAAAATGAATTGAATTGAATTGACAGGTATTATCTTTATCAGTCTGCAAGAAGTGACCATATACAGTGGTACTTTAAAGGGTTACTAAATTAGAAAAATAAGTTCCAACTAATCTATGTACAATTATCCACTAAAAACAAATTTCACATTTGTTTGCAGCAAAAAATCTCATTTTGACGAAAAATTTGAAAAAACGCACACCTCCAGTGACGTCAGAAAAGTAAAAAATGCCATAGATAGTACGGAAGTCAAAAATAGATCATTTACATAATGTATTCACAACTTTCCCCCTAACTGCGTAGTAATGCGTTATTGCATTCAACTGTATCTTGTCATTCAGATTCAATGGATGGAATGCACTTTGAATCTATTAGTTGTTAGTACTTGGACAAGCTTTGGTGTTCCCATTGGTAACGTATTGTTTGAACGGCATGTATAAAATATTTTATTCACGCCGTTGGCATTTATGGCATTTTGACTTCTCTGACATCACTGGAGGCGTGCGTTTTTTCATATTTTTGTCAAAATGAGACTTCATTGCGGCAAACGAATGTGAAATTCGTTTTTAGTGGATTATTTTACATAGATCAGTGGGAACTTATTTTTCTAATTTAGTGACCCTTTAATCAATATGTATGATTCCTTTAACACTCACTAAAATGTGTTCCACAGTATTCAGTGCCTTATATGAAGGTTTGTTTCACTTCTGTGCCAGAAAAAGTGTAGCTCTGTAGGACTTCAGCAGACATGTACTCATGCCAACATGTTTGGAGTTGAACTGTAAAGCACCATAGCTTTAGATTCAAAGCAGTATTTCAATCAACAGTATATTTGCTTTGCTGGTAAAACTTAACACCTCTATTAATCTCTTTATTAAAGGTGTTGAAATTTCATTTTATATTTGTTTTGAATACTCCAAAAGTGTAATGGCATCAGAGTGTGATAACGGTATGTCATCGATTGATATTCATTTCGATTAATATGCTGGCAGAAAGCTCACACCCCCTTTAATCTGGGCTCAGTACAGTATTGAGGAGTTCAGTTGGGGGAGGGAAAGGTGACACAAAACCAAACGGGGCAGATGTCTCGCACATCTTTCCCGTCATATTCTGACACGTGCCTAACGCCCCATTGAGACAGCTACTTAATTCAGACATGCACGCAAACGGCGATGAAAATAATTTGTTGAATCGGGGACAGGCGCAACCGGATTCCACTCGAGAAAAGCAGCACGTGCCTGTGGTTTAAAGGGAGGAGAGAGGCTGGTGGCCAGCTCCTAAGAACATCATAAATTCTTTTATCACATTTTGAGAGACTTACACAATAAGATTTAACAATGATTGGAATGTTACCATTGAAATTTGGAGCAGATCGGGGCTGATAGTGGTGAATGGATTTGGCGGTGTGAATCGGAATGTGCCGCAAGCCACCAGGCGAACTCCCTGCTTTCAGGCACAGAACCTGCACTTGTACTTGAACTCTTAAAGGAAATGATCAGGTTTTAATTCAATTCAATATACTTTTATTCAAATCATAGCTCGCACACACAGCGGCTGATTTGCACCTACTCTGCAGTGAAATATCATGAACATTTATATTCCATAAGGATTTACCAACTTTGAATTCCTAAAAGAATGACATGTTTTTTTATTCAATATATAATTCTAAGCCAACCTTTATTAAATGCCAAACTAGTGTTGGATATTGGGGGTTTGAATGTAATATGACTCTACTTTATTTACATACTGTGCTTAGCTGGACAGCTCTCTCCTCTAGTCTTACAGGCCATAAACAGGAATCTATCAGCATAAATTTTGTTCAGATAGCTCGATAACAAACAATTATGCTGTGTATTTCAAACACACCTTTATATTTTGTATAGTTCAGATTTATTTTTGTGCATTGATTTACTTTTTTTTCGTAATTAATTTGTGTGTGACAATCATGCACCATTTTGTTATGTCCCTTAATTTTGCTTTATCCACAGATTTAAAAGTAATTTCCATTTAATAATGAAATCTCGATCAGATGATCTTTTTCATTGATACCATTGCGAGTCCTGCTTGACAACCTCAGTGGTAATTCAGTGTGGTAGAAAAGGCTGAATTATTCATACTCTCATAACAGTAGTTCTAGATTGATGGAGGTGGCAGATTGAGTGATGCAAACATAAACTCTTTTGGACTTTTTGGATTTGCAGAGAAACAGAAAATCAAACTGTTCTGGATCAATGAGATGTGACGGAGTAACTTCCTAATGGGAATCGTAGACCCAAACAATGATCTAGTTGAGTCCAAGCTTGATGCCTATTTAATTTGATTCCCGACCAAAAGATTATGACGTTGAAAGCTTATTCAAATCCTCTATCAAATTCAAACTTTAGGATTATTTCAGATATATAAACTGATGAAGTACTGTGATAGTTTGATTATATTTAAGAGGTTCATCGCAGATTATTTCATAACTATATCCAGAGCACTGTGCTATCTTGCTTTTGATACACCAGTGATACACCAGGTAATCTTTGACATTTAAGGAGCTTAAGGAAAAATTTGGAGCACACCCCATCCCCCGAAACAAAAATATGAAATAAATTTCATAAAATAACTAAAACTTATAGTTACCATGTGTTTAAACATACTTGATTATGATCTAAATGTTTGCTCAAGGCATGTTGTTCAAGATTACAGATGATTTGAAAATGAATACACAAAATATATCTCTCAGCTGGGCAAGGTATGATGATTTTCAGGAAAATTGACAGTCAATCGTACATGATATAATTACACTTTCTTGGGGGCTGAAACTTAATTCTTAACTTGATCAAAAGACTGAAGATGTATGAGATTATACTAAAGCCTGACTTGTTACTCTATTCATGTTAGGATACCTGTACTTTGTCTTAAGCCAAACTTGTCTCTAATGAAGCTGCACAGACTTGGTAACTCCTTGACATAGGTTTGTGACGCCTGTAGAGTGCTGCGTGTCGCAGCTCTGTCTATCTCCATACGTGTTTGCCAGCCATGTACGCTGCACTTGCCCCCAAAAAACTTTGCAGTGCGATCACGAATACCATGTTACAACAGCGTCAGTCTGACAAGAGAGAGAGAGAGAGAGAGAGAGAGATTTGATTTGGTTTACCCCTCTTTGCATGATTGCCCTGTTCACTGATGCAGGGATGAATCTCCCAACAGGATGCTTTGACAGAAAAATCTGCCCGGATTAGCAAGAGTGTTTTTTCCTTTCTTGTTTTCTTCTTACCTTTCTGCTTTGTATGTTCTTTTATTCACTTCTCCTTCACTGCTGGTGCACTCTTCTCAACCCCACAGATTCTCTTATTTGTGTGTGTGTCACTTTCTCTCGTATGCGCTCTCTTCTTTTGAGCAACGGGCTGGCTGAGATTTATCAGGAGAGCTGTACCGCGTGTATGTGTAGGCCTACTTACTGCACGGGCCAACATTTCTGGTGGTGTTTGCTGGTTCTTCTGGATTTAGAAGGCAAGCTTTATTTAGCTGTGTCGCTTCAGGAGTGAGTTGTTGTCCCTAGCGGACAGGGGAGCAAGGGTCTAGCAAAGACATCGAGGGAGCTGTGCAAATCTCTACCCTTGGCCAACTTTTCTGACGGTGTTTGCCCGTTGTTCTGGATTTAAAAGGCAAGCTTTATTTAGCTGTGTCGCTTCAGGGGGGAGTTGTCATTGACGGAAAGTGCGGTGAGTGTTTAACCTTGTCTGTACCGTAGGCAATAGACTGTGTTGTAATTGACATGGGACCCAGATTGTTTGGTACTGAGGGGGTTTACATGCTTTTCTGTATGTTCTCATGAGGTTATGAGCAGGTACACTACAGCTCAAAGGAATTGGCATGGGGAAAGGGAAAGGGAAGAAAGGGAAGGAGCCACAATTTTAAACCGTGGTATATTTTGTTCAGTTCAGCATGAAACATGATGCTTTTTAGGCTAATGCGTCGTGTTTCATGCTGAACTGGACAAAATATACCGCTGTAGTGTAAGTCCATTCTATAAACCTTCTCTTGACACCCTAAAGGAAGGAATTCCTTCCACCGTTCTTCGATGTGTTATATTTGGTAGTGCCAAGAAAGTAGAAGGCCTATTTCTCTTGGTTGTGTGATGTGATAATGTGTACTCCTTTTTACTTGCACTTAGTACATATCAGCACCAATTGGACTGCTCTGCACAGGAGCACATCCCAGACACCCATTCCTTGACGTAATATCCTGACTGATGGATCCTGTCAAGTGCCAACGTAGAAGAAGTAGAAGTACAATTTGATTGACTGGGAAACATGTCAACCTGATCACAGAGAACTTGGTTTAATTCATATTCATACATGATCTACCGTTCCTCAGATGCTTTTAGCCAACCAGCGCATTGCTGAGCAAACATTGCAATACGGTATTATGAATGTGGAACATGGGCTCTATGTTTCAAATGTAAACAGGGATAGTTTTTCAGTTTTCCTGAAAATGTATGTGAAGTTGAGGACTTTCAGATCTTACAAAGATACTTGTTATATTTGGAGAATACGGCTGAGTCCTGCCAAGTTTTATTACCTATGTGAAAGGGCCACTCTGTCTTGAATGTGCAAGAAGGGATGTAATGTCAGATCCAGGCCACACAGTTCCAAAAACCAGCCATTCTTCTTTGATTTCTTTGATGATAATTGACCTCTGATGCATTTTCACCATGATAGTTACCCTCTGCCCCTTTGGACTAATCATTTCACTAGTGAAGTTCTCTTTCAGTGGATAATTTTTTTCCTGATGCAAATAAGAATTTCAGATATGATACACCCCAGGGAAACAGGGAAATTCCTGGCGGAAATTCCTCAGGAAAGTCTTTGGTTTGAAAGGGTTATTAACTCATTATTTGCCAAGTATGTATTTTGTTACAAGCCATGCACACAAATCCTGTAGAGACCCATTTCATCCAGCACAGGAATGGTTAATGCAAATGAGGTCTAAATACATTCAGCATAACACATGTTCCCCCGGAAGTGAGACTTTAAACAAATACCCCTAAACCATTTACGATCCTGTGGCAACGCAAGTCAAGCAGGCCATGTGGTTGCATACAAATGGCATCATTTATATTATGTTCCACCTCAGAAGGGATTCTAAGATGCATTACAAGGCATCTGAGATGTATTAAAGACACCATATCCCATTTGCAGACATTGTCAGATCTGTAAAATTTGGCATGAACGAGAACAAGAACTTTAAGTTCTAGTTTGTGAAGTATACACATTAGTAAATCAGTAAAACCTCACAATGAACCAGAGGAATGACATGAAGATCTAGTTTGTGAAATATAGACAGTGAGCAGTGATGTAGGATTTAAAAAATGTATAGCTAGACAATATTCTAGTTTGTAGTTCTTGGCTTGGCTTCTGTTTGAAATAAAAACAACAATCATATCGGATCTCAAAGTTGACCAGAGATATCCCTGAAAATTGCAGAATAATACATCATTACAAGGTTTTGTAGCTTCTGTTTTTAATAGATAACCCAACAAAAAAGCAAATTTGGAAAGCACTAGAAATAGTCCAACAAAAGCCACTTTTCACTTCCTATATTTTGAAGGAAGTTTGAACTTCTAATTATCTCCTTTTATGTAACCACATTTATACAATATCTTATTTTGATTTTTTATATCCTGAAAAGGATTATACTTTAGACAACTGCTTTAGTATGTGTGTTAGTGTACTGTACTGTAGCCAACAAAGGCACTTTTCACTACCTTTAGTTTGAAGGAAGTTTGAACTTATCTCCCCATATGTAACAACCTACAAAAGTTGTATTTTTATTTTTTTTAAATCCTGAAAAGGGAGTATACTTCCTTTAAATTTAGATGATTTTTAGACAAGTGCTTTAGTGCTAATGGGCGTATAAGTACTGTACTGTATCCTCATGATAGGCTTGATACACTATGTAACACCCAAGGGAGAGTGACCCTTGCACTTAGAAAATCAATCGCCCGAGTTCAATTTATATTTGGAAATAGGTTAAAGGGACCATGTAGAGGTCTTTCATGGGGATCTTAGGATTGTGCACTACTTATATGTGATAGACATCATGACGAAATGAAAACAAATAAAATATGTGTACAAGGATTGGTGCATACACTACAGCTCAAAGAAATTGGCATAGGGAAGGGGATAGGGAAGAAAGGGACAGAACCGCAGTTTTGAACCACGATATATTTTGCCCAGTTCAGCATGAAACACGATGCTTTAGCCTAAAATGCATCATGTTTCATGCTGAACTGGACAAAATATACCATGGTTTAAAACTGCGGCTCCTTCCCTTTCTTCCCTTTCCCTTTACCTGTGCCAATTCCTTTGAGCTGGAGTGTAAATGCAATGCAAGCATACTCTGTATACCATTGTATCAGCGGTGTGTATAGCCTTACGGCTATAATGTGTGCGCGATGCTTCTATATGTAGCTTACCTTGTTAAACATTGCAAACTAATTCAGTATCTCAATCAACATTTTTTGCCATACATCTTTAGCCCTATTTGATCATGTACATACATGTATTAACATTTATTTCCCCCTTTTTATGCCTGTGCAACTCTGTTGCATGATGGCATTATTCTTTATAATGGCCATGGCCACCGTCCTCATCATGTATATCATCTTCACCATAATCATCATCATCATCATCACCATCATCACCATCATCACTATCACTGCCACCATCATCATCACCATCACCATAACCACCACCACCATCAACACCATCACCACCATCACTACCATCACCACCATCATCACCATTATCATCACCATTATCACCATCATCACCATTATCACCATCATCATTATCATCACCATCATCACCATTATCACCATCATCATTATCATCACCATTATCACCATCATCACCACCACCATCAACATCATCACCATCATCACCATCACCATTAACACCATCACTACCACTATCACCGTTATCACAATCCTCCTCATCATCACATCCATAATTTTTATGGTCTTGACTTGTCAAAATTGACATTGTAATTTTATATTCAAAGACTATCTGCAAAATATTGATTAATGACATATCACAAAATTGGCGAACAACATATTTGACTACTAGTATTTTAATGTGTAAACATGACCCTTGATTTGAATAGAAAGTCTATCATGCATATCAAACATATAAACATTTGTTTTAAACACCTAGATGTAGTAGATATGTGTAATGGAAGTACACACCACTCCATCTCAGGCTCAAAGCACAGTGCAATGTCCATTCCTTTTGACAGCAGAAGATGACCCTTTTACTGCATGTTTTCCCAACAAGGAAATTCATTCCATTCAGGAAAACCCTTGATGGCAAATCTGATGGAGGTCATCAATAACTGCCATGGGAAGTCAAGTGCTGGTGCTCAGGGAAATAGAATTAAAGACCTCGGGCTGTTGTCTGTCAGGCTTTGTCTGTCAGGGTCCGTCTGTCAGGCATGGGGATGCCTCAACACAGGGCCCTGGCATAAGGGCATAAGTCACACTGCATTCATTTGCTCAACATTTCTTTTCTGTCAATTTCAATTCTTACAGTGCATAGAGACGTGTGTGATATGTTCATTACAAATGAATTATTAATTAGTATTTCTTTGATAGGAAGCGTTATTACTGAATGGCACAAGTAATTATTTTGCATGACTGTGACAGAAAGGCACAAGTGACCATGTACAATGTACTCACTTGCTGCAAAGGGATATATAAATGGGAAACTTTAAACAGAGCCATGGTAGAATGACATGAGGACACTGCACTAACTCGCTAAAAAGGAACGCTTTATAAGAAGCTTTACGAGAGATCCCTTACAGAAGGGAACAAGTCACATTGTATTCACTTGCTGAAAAGGCCACTTTGATAGGGAGCTGTTTTGCAGGGTCATAACAGAAGGGCACACATTGTTTAATCCCATGGCCATGACATAAGGGCTCAAGTGACACTGCACTCACTCACTGAAAAGATAATCTTTTTATAATCTTAATTGCAGGGTCATGACTGAACTATTTTCCCATAATAGGTTAGAATTAATATTCAGTCCATGGACTGGACGAAAACATAAAAGGCACTTCTGAATAGCAATGAGCTTGGGAACAAAATGAACTTCACGTGGGCCACTATTATCATCTTTTTCTTTGCCTGGTGTCGTGAAGCAAAGATAATTAATCATGGTGTTCATTTACCCCATAAGTAGAATAAAGTTTCAAAAGGGGCCCTTGCATATGTTTCACTGGTAATGTGTACTAGCTGTCATAAAGAAACCAGTATCTAGTTGAATTATCTGTGTATGTCAGTTGCTAATGTATTGCATTCTTCACCTGCAATTCATACCAAGCTTACATAATCCCCCACAGAATGCTATTTTTGACTGAAATGTGCACTTGCCTCCATTTGTTGAGCCATCTCCTTATAGATCTTTAAGAGTATGTGTATGGGTCACTCATCTTCGATCCATACCGTCTTCTACCCATGCCTTCATGCAGATGCATCCTGGCATGCCATGACACTGTCTCCACTTCAGCAACAATGGCTGTCTTATTGATTGTTTAACCTTATGATCACACAGGCGCAGTGGAGTGTGAATGCATAATTGATGATGTGTATTGATGGATGGGTAATCAGCAAGGACTGTACAGGTGTGTTCACACTCAATGTTCCAGCAGAATAGAATGAATTTGGAGTTTGGGGCTTACAATTACTAATGTATGGATTAAAGAAACATGTAAACATATGTAAAATGGTATATTGAGGAGCTATTTTAAAATTTTATTTACAACTGCTGTATTTGTAGTAAATTGTATTTGCTGTTATTAAGGTAATTTGGAATTTTACAAATATAGTGTGAATATATCCTTCATCTTAACAATGGACAATTTATCATAGCATATGCAGGGCAACAATTTTGAAAAAAAGGTTTTTAACCATCTTTGCTTAGTTATTTTTAAAAACCTTTAAACATACTCAAGATTAAGTATAAGAGGTGTAATTAAATTCTTGAGAGTATGTTTGCAATACATTTTGTTTCCTCAGAACAGAACTTAAGATGAGACTGAAGATGAGACAGAACAAGACAAGACACAAAAGATACCAAATTAATTATTCATACAAATGCATCAATGCTTGCACTACTATCTTCACATACATGTACGTATAAGTCTCATTCAGAGCGTTGATTCACTTCTTAGGAATTGTCCTTTGTTGATTCGTTTCTGGCGAATTGTCCTTCAGTTATGAGCAGACAATAGAGACTACATGTACGCCGCATTGATCCAGATTCTTTATCATCCGCTTTTACCAACTCATGTCATTCGTAACATTCGGCAGAAACGGCCTCATGGGTCTCGTTCAACAATGGATTGAAAGCCAAGCTAATATTATACCCCATTTTAACAGACAGACCCTCCAGAAAAGAAACACAGGGTAAAAATTCCTCGTTGGGCAATCCAAACACGAGGTAATGTTGCGGACACTGCTTTAAAGGGCGTATACTGTACTGGGAGGGCAAAAAAGCCTTCAAAAGGTAATTGTTAGCAATCTTCTTGCCAATGGTCTTAAATTCATGTATTGTCTATTTTAGAAGCTTGCTGAAAGTTATTTGCCCTTAAATGATCCACATATGGAGTAATTAATGATTAATGATTAAATCCTCAAAATGTTCGGCCCGACCATTTTGAGGATTTGTGATTTAACCACTCATTATTCCAAATGAAGATCATTTGAGGGCAAATAACTTTCAGCAAGCTTCTAAAATAGACAATACATGAATTTAAGACCATTGGCAAGAAGATTGCTAACAATTACATTTTGAAGGCTTTTTTGCCTTCCCAGTACAGTATATGCCCTTTAAAGAGTTAATGTGTGGCATTGGCTGCAGGTATAATGTTTGCTTGATGATGCACGGATAAAGCTCTTTGTTGGTCATATAAGGCAAAGCAAAGTGACTTCTCATGAGGAAGACAGTGTCACTGAATAAACTTCTGGTAGCTTCCAGTTGCCCATTACTTGAAATACCAGTATCTTGAAATTGCTGTCAGTGTTAATTGAACACTAAAGATGTCATAAACAGGTCCAAAAACAAGTCATGTATCTATATTTTGGTATTGCTGTAAGTAACTTGGCTAAACATATGATAATTCTTAATTATCCCTATAAAAAAAAAAAACATGTAATAGCATAATCTTGTGGAATATCTAGAAACTTCATTCCAATCAAGGAAGGGTGACTTGATGCAATCATATTTACAGTATGTGATATTAAATATGTATATTAGATATATCAATGTATTGGTAAATGTAAATTGGTAATATATTGGTAATATATATATATTCAATGGGCATTGATGTTTCTGCTGTGAGAGTGACAAACAAAAACGTAAATGAGAGCGAGTGTGAACGCACCCTTGAATTCCCTTGGAGTGGGAGGATTAATAGCCTGTCACAGGGACATCCCTAGTCATTCAGAACTATGGCTTGATACGCTAGTGTGGACACCATTCTACTGGTCCTCCAAACCGTTTAATGACTGCTTTTGGGCAATGCCAGAATGTATTGCAGTTTTCATGTGGTAAATACTGACTCATTTTATCAAGAGGAAAATGGATAAGCGGAAGTACAAGTGAGTAATAATCATAAGTTTGCAGGACTTTCGTTCTGTGTATTTTGTGTTTGAGTGTACAGCATTTGATTTTAATCCAGTTTTGAAGTTCATACTCACTCTGGCTTTTACTGTGCAATATCTGAAATCTTCTACAGATATTGTGCATACATGTACTTGTAGCAGTACATTGGTAGAAAGTACACATAAAGGTGTACTATGCTTGTATCCATGGATACTATATAGGGCTGGTATGGGTGCATTTCATGTCTTTGTAGGTAAGCTAGGTCTAATAAATGCTTTTCACACTGGCAAAAATTTCTTTAGCCCCACCTATAGTATGGGGCTATAGTATGGGGCTGTATGGGGCTAAGGAAATTTTAAGCTTAGACCACTTTCTGTTCTCACTTGTTTTTACCAAAGTGGGCTCGCCCCACCAATAATCCAGGATTATTTGGCCCTGCAAAAATGCAGGGCTAACCCCGCGATTGCAGGGCCAAGCCAAATAGTCCGGGGCTAAGAGCGCCAGTGAGAACAGAAACAAAAAATAGTACAGTGCTAAGGATAGTACGCGGCTAAGAAAACCCAATGAGAAAAGGGTAATAGTCACTGTGGTAATGAGTATGAGCCGTAAATATGCCAGCAATGTTGTCATCACTGTGACTGTGGTGTACATTTTGTTTCTATATGAATGATATTGTATTGAGATGATTCCTAGATGAATGCCTTCCAGGTATTCCAAAATGAAAGTAGAATGGGACCCATGAACATGCTGGTAGACCATATCTCCCATTTCGTGAACATTGAGCTAATTTATGCAGCTCGAGTTTCGAGCTAATAAAGACATGATTGCAACTTCAGGTTTGTTTCCCAGATCAGCAAATTAGCTCCCTATTTTGTCAGATCAAGCTAGTGCAGATGCACCTTGAGAACCCATTCTGCAGTTGGGATTATAAATAAATGACCAACAGCCTTAAAGCAAGACTAGTCATGACACAACTGACATGCTACCACATGGCATGAGTGCTGACTGACATACACCCATCCAGGCTGAGTGCATCTGTCTGTCTCCCTCATAGTGCAATTCATCAGAGTGATAATGACACTGCGAACGCAGCTTGTCACATGACTAGAGAGAGGGGACGGCCCAGGCCAATTGCTCAGTTGTCAAGCTGGAGTAAGGCCCTCGTCTGTTATGTCCTATACACGTTGGACTGTGCTGTGACTCCAAACAGAGGATGCAGTATGGTACTTGAGTTTCTTACTAATGTACAGGTAGATTAACGCATTGTGTACCAGATAGACTGCTGCTCTATGGGGTTTTTGTTTATTACTTGTACAAAAATGCCTCATAAAGAGTTAATTCCAATGGGAGCAGAAAGAATGCAGTTTTGCTTCTATATCCTTGTATATTTTACTGTTTTTATGTGTTTTAAACATGAATTTTAAAATTCTGTGATCAAATGTAGGTTGGATATTCTGACATGATGATGTACTCAGTATCCTGCTAAATGTGTGCATGTTATCCTATTAGGCGTCTCAACATTCTCTCCTGAATATTCTGGGTTTTCATGTCCAGATTTGTTTTGAATTTGATGTTGAATAAGGTAAATGTCGACTATCATTTTTGGAGTATAGGACACTACAATATGGGTGTACAATGTGGAAAGAATCATAGCACTCATAGCCACAGGATAAAATGGAGGATATGGATCATCCTCCTGCTCCATCTTTGTTCATGGTCATCGTAGTCCTCCACTCTTCTTGTCCTTCTCCTCCCCTTTCTTTTTCTTTATCTTCTCACCCATTTTCTTCTATGTTTACATAATTACCCTTTCCTCCCCAACCCATCCCCCACTTCATTCCCTTGCCCCTCTTCATCCACCTCCCTTCTTCAGGCGCCTTGAATCTTCCCCCCTGTATTGCTCAGTATTCTGTCCACATGAAAGTATGAAACCCGGAAACCACACACATGTACATATCAAGCCTTCCACTGACTACCCACCATTATTAATTATGACAGACTGGAAGTATTACATAGATGCCAGCACCCATCTGGTAGCAATTTCCCAAGTTATTCTTGCCCAAACTTGGCTTTGGGCATCATTCACCAGTGTGGTAGACTGGTAGGGTGTGTAGCTAGCTGTCTCTGTGGGTGTCCGGTCCATGCAGAGTTTGAGACTTCCTGGCCCCCAGGGTGTGGGGTGCCAAGACTCCTGCTGATGCCTCCCAAGCATGAAGCAGCCAACCTCGTTTGGGAGAGAGTTGAGAATAAACAGCATCAAAAGTGTTATAAGCTGGCAGAAAATGGAGGGTTTTTTACCCTTTAATGATCATACACTTCTTCTTGTAATTTACAAACTATATAATTTCATTGAATTTCATTGATATGATATTAATTCCTCTGGGACTATAAGAGTGTCCTCATCCAGATGAATTATTGAATCCATAGAATGACATTTTGTACATAAGCTTTCAATGTTGCTGAAGCCATGAAAATAAAAATGATATCTTTGGATGTCTTTTGTCACATGGCAGATGTAATAAGGTATCTGGTGTGTTTGTTGTTTTTTTTGCAGAAAAAGTTCACACATAAGACTGGGTTGAAAAAGAACCACAGAATCAGAGGAATGTATGTGGACTGTGCGCATGTAGCATGAGAATAATTCAGTGTCGTACAAGAAATTGTAAAACATTTCATCAATTACACAATATCAGTGATACTGGTTACTCACAATGTAGCTACATGTATTGTGATATTGCTATTTCCTCTTCTCCACAGATCTCTCGAGCCTGGGACCTACATCAAACGATCTGCGACTAGCCTCACGTCCAGCCACCGTTGCGGTACCGTGACCGGCGGCGGGGGCAGCACCGGGGGTCTGGCCAGCCGAGACCGCCTCGCGACCTGCACCAGCCACACCACCATGACCATCTCCTTTGGCCTGACCGCAGTGGGCATCCTGTGGTCAGTTGTCTCCGTCCTGGCAACGATGGCGTGCTCCATCGGTCTCTTCATGCCGTACTGGATGCGAGGCCGAATGCTCAACGGGACAGTCCCCGTCCACTTTGGTGTCTTCCGGCGCTGCAACTACCCAACGTCCGCCAACACATACGTCTTCGACTGCGGCCACTACACAACATTTGGGGATATCCCAACGCTGACCTGGAAGATTTGTACGATCGTGATCGGGTTGGCGTGTATTGCGTCCATGTTTGTTGGGCTGACATCACTTCTGGCATGCTGTATGAGGGATCTGGTTACTAGGAAGGTGGGCAAGGTGTGTGGTGCCATTCAGTTCTTCTCAGGTAAGAGACGATTACATTTGTCTTTCTATCTATTTATTTTATCCTATTTATTAGTATTATTTACAGTACCCGGGGTAGCCCCTTCCATGGTTGAACACTGTTCTACCGGGGGGCCCTGCTTTGACATTTAACACAACATATGATTTACATACAAATGACATGTGGTCGTGGTCTATAGGCTACAGGAAGGGTCATAGATGACCCATCCAAAATCTACTCAAAATCTAAAGATCAATATAATTCTGGTCAAATTCAGTTTCCTAAGAATTCTAATATTGTGAGTGAAGTTCTTGTACAATATTTCTCTAATTTTCTGTGGTTTGTACAAAACTTTATTTTTCTGACCAGAAAAAAGGGTACCCTATCTTTAAAGCTGTGAGACATTTTTAATCCTATCAGTACAGGGAGCCAGTCTGGCTTCAGAAGCATATAATCGCTCTCCAAATTTTCTCTGGCTCATCTTGTTGGGGGGGGGGGCGGCTGGAAGAGGACAATTACTGGTAGTCTTGGCAGTGCGAGACTCGTGCTGCACAGTACCGATTATTGTCATTCAAGTATCAAATACACTCAAATATTGCTGATAAGTTGATATATCGTGTGGTGAATAAATCAGTTCAAATACCTAATGCTTACCGTCATAACATTGCGTGCCTTCTCTTTCTGTGTGTAGTTTTCAAATGTGCACAATTTAAGCGATTGTTAAAAAAATATGTTATGAAAAAAACCCCACTGCAACTCACTTTTAACACAGCAAGTAATAAGAATGGCTGTTCACACTAATGGCTGCTCTATTAAACATGTGAGTGTATTATTTGTGCCAATATGTGACAGTGCCATTTTCGTTGTGTAGCT
This sequence comes from Arbacia lixula, assembly GCA_963669155.1. Classification (NCBI taxonomy): domain Eukaryota; kingdom Metazoa; phylum Echinodermata; class Echinoidea; order Arbacioida; family Arbaciidae; genus Arbacia; species Arbacia lixula. The sequence goes on along the minus strand of OZ022590.1, from coordinate 1,192,421 downwards.
ATATTGAAACAGTAAATTTCCATTTTGGTATACTTCTATTTGTTCGCGTGTGGACATGCTGTAAGTGTCTAGACTCATGTTGTGGTTGCAGCTACGCATCAGATATAATGAGACTGAGAGCCTAGAGTCAAGGCTACTGACAAGGTCTCTTAATATTGTGTTCATGTGTCGAATGTAGACAGGCAATAATGGCTCCTAAATTGCTTTTGCAAGACTGATATTCTCTTCAAAGGATATTGAACCTTGTCCTAATTGGATTGTAATACAGTCTCCACCATGCTTGTTCCTGAGCTCAAAAAGTGCACAAATGTGTATTATCATGAGAAGTACAGTGTACAGTACAGCTCAAAGAATTGGCATAGAGAAAGGGAAATGGAAGAAGGGGAAGGAGCAGCATATTTTAAAACATGTATTTTGTCCAGTTCAGATTGAAACATGATGCTTTTTAGGCTAAAGCATCGTGTTTCATGCTGAAGTGGATAAAATATCCCATGGTTTAAAAATGCGGCTCCTTCCCTTTCTTCCCTTTCCCTTTCCCTATGCCAATTCCTTTGAGCTGTTGTGTAGAACACATCACATTTCAATCATGGGTATGAGAAGACAACTTTGTTTTTCTATTACCATCTTTAATAGACATTGCAAATGGGCCATTGCATTGTGGGGCAATGTTCTCAGGAGATCTGCAGGGCGTATGAACTGAAAATATCCCTAGGGCTAACTGGAGCAGTACAAAATCAGCAGTTATGTTGCGATAATGGAGTTTCAGTTTTGCTTTTGCTCTGATATATTGGATTCCTCTGAAAAACATTATTTTGATAAAGCTTGTAAAGTGCAGTTCTGTTGCTGAAAACAAAATCTATTTTTGGACGACTAATCTTGAAAATGCGCTTTCATCAATAATAATTAATGTGAAATGGGTAAATCTGTGCTTGTGTTCGTCGGGTGTCGTTAATCAAGCTGAGATCTCACAGACCCACGCTGAGAATTAGCAGTGCGGCAAAAGAAGCCGAGATCAAAGCCACTGCCTGGATGGACATCCAGCCACATGTATGCTTCATACATTCTTGCATAGATACAGCCAATATCTCACATGGCTCTTCCCATTGATAGTTACCATCAACTGTAAGTTACGATATTTAGTGAAAATCCTAGTTTTGTTTGCAATATGTCCCTAGGCGAGTAGCAGAGCATTTCATGCAACATAATGAAGTGGAAGGAGTAAGAGGAAAGTAACAAGAACAATATTTCATTCATTCATTCATTTATATGTGTACACATATGTAGACAAAAATATAGTGAAGAACCAAAATAGTCTGTGAAACGGGAATAAGTCGGAGTTTGGGAGAAGAAGGAACTCAAGAGCCGGGGAGAGATTTTTCGAGGGGCTTAGACAGGAGCGTCATGAATGAGGGGGGACGTACGTATGCTTGCCGTATACTTACCGTAATGAAACCAAATTGATTCGGCAAGATTAGCTCATTTAAGTTGTTATGGTCCCCAGTACTTCATGAATACAGATTAATACAGAAATCCTGATGTGCACACACGCGCATGCTGGATATATTACCAAGATGGGTACATCTTCTACAGTACTTTGGGGGCATTGAATAGTGCTGTGCCGTGCCATATGAATTGAACAGTGGAAATAAAAGGAAGTACTGCCCATAATGTACATTCATACAGTATGTGTGCAGGAGAAAATAGCCATGTATTGTAGAAATTAATGTAGAGGCTTCTTTTCAAGCATAATACCATGTACATGTATTAAAGAAACCTTGAAACATGCTCTGCATTTTACACTATACATGTAAACAACAGCTCAAAGGAATTGGCATAGGGAAAGGGAAAGGGAGGAAAGGGATGGACCCACAGTTTAAAACCGCGGTATATTTTGTCCAGTTCAGCATGAAACACGATGCTTTAGCCTATATAAAAACCATCATGTTTCATGCTGAACTGGACAAAATTTACCGCGGCTTAAAACTGTGGGTCCTTCCCTTTCTTCCCTTTCCCTTTCCCTATGCCAATTCTTTTGATCTGTTGTATAGATGAGAAATATGTCTTTTTTTCAAATGGGATCTTTATTTCTTTCATGTCTTAGGGCCTAAACTGCCTAAGCCCAATGTATTGTTTATTTACCCCAGCTGGTGCAAAGATGAATTCATTTTAAAATTTGTCGAAAATAGAAAAATTATGAAAAAAATTATGAATCAAAATTGAATTTTACAAAGAAAAACGAATTATAAACCCAATTTATAAAATTGATGACTCTTTGAACAGGGATGCCAGTATCATAGGAACTAGTGCAGTACATACATGTATAATATGCAGTATGAGCAGTGTTCTACCCATATTGAAAACGGTTGTGTAAGTGCTTCATGTGGAAATGTGTTTTCACACTGGTTTTTAGGTACTGGATACATTTGTTTTAACATATGTTACAATCAAACTTGTCTATTAGACTTGTCTGTAAAGACCCATCCTTGAATCCCTTGATACTAATTTGTGTGTTTTTACATATGTCTACAAAGACCACTTTCTCTGTTCCCTTGGGCTGGTCTTTACATACCTTACCCTATAGCTTCCTGTCGACCGTATGCTCATGATCAAAGTCTGGGGCCGTTTTCATGAAGCCTTTCTAGCCTAAGAAGGTGCTAAAGACATTCGTGCGTGTACATGGAGCTGCATGAACTTCAGCCTATTGCCTAGTTTAGTATGGTTTGATGATTATGACCAGTGGTTCCCATATTGGAAATGTGTTCCATCTGTGGTGACTATTGCTGCATACTATAAGATGGTATTCATTTGCCTTGTGTAGTGTGCTTCTACATCTTGCCTTCAGATAATGCTAGTAGATCCATGTACGGCTCCAGAGATCAAGAGAAATGGCAAGACAATACAATTACAGGAGAAACAGAAAGCATGTCTCAATTTATTTCTGGCCTTCCTGATTTCATTCTCCCAATCACCTTTGCCTAAGGACGCATTTCCTGAGGAGTAAATAACATCCCTCCACCGCCAAGGAGGAAAGTAAATGGACCATTCTTGTTCCAGCACCCTCAACTCCGCTGCGGCATTTACAGAAACATTGTTTGCCCGACGGGGTAATTTAACGGCTAGATTCAAGCCACTCAGCACCCGAATCAGACGTCAAATCTAATTTGCAGCCGCATTTCGCAAGGGACAGGATCTAGTAGAAGTCAAAAGCCCATTATTCAATCCAGCGGTATTTTTGTTAGAAAAAAATTGGATCTGGGGTAGCCTCCATCTCAGGCTCCGCTGTTTAAATGACGCTGGTATTTCTTATATTTTATGAAGGAAAAGCGGACCAGTACAAGAAGCAGATTGGGAAAAGTCTAACAATGAGCAGATAAAACTTTTAATTTAGCCAGAATTTTGTGAAATTATTTTGAAAAATTAAAGGAAAGGCATGTATCAGAGGCTCAAAAAATAAGCATATACCGTACAATCACAAGACAAGGCACACAAGACCGTTTTCGAGTTTTTAAAGGGATAGTTCAGTTTCTTTCTCAGACAACAACCAAACATTTTAATTTGCATTTTGTTTTTTCAATCGTTTTTTATTTTATTTACAAAAAAAAATCTCTTGGAGTATCTCTAAGTTATGTTTGGGGTTATACTTGCATTAAAAGTGGGAAACAGATAACTGCATTTTTATAGGGTTTGTTTACAGTAGGTTTCAGCATTTGTTCTCGATGATAGTTGACCATTGAGTGAGTGAGAGAACTTGCTGTGAGACATGAATCAAGTCTTGATGGTAATGAAGGCAGTTGGGAGCCTGTCATGGCCACACGTAGCTATGCTGAGATGAGAAGAGTTCTCTTGTTTACGCACATCAAGAGCAGTGAGAGAAACTCAAGGAGCTACTTTCACCAGAAACAGAATCATAACCAGTGCCAAATCTAGTCCTAGAAATGTGCTCTACGAGCATTGTATGTGTTACAAAGAAAGTAACAATATACATTAAAGATGCTTACTTATATCAGGGAGGTGTTACGAAGGAGTAGAAACTCGAGCATAATATATTCAAACATCTGTATGGGTTCTAAAGCGTGCTCATGAATGCCAAAAGCATTCCATAATCATGACAATGCTTTGATGTTCCATGTGCCGTGCCGACATTTAGCTGATGTCAACTTGAAAAGAAATTTCTTTAATTTCCCATTTGTCTGTAGACAAATTCTGTAGTTTTTGACAAATTTGTTTGCAAACTTTAAGGAAGTTAACGGCAGATAATGACAGATCCTTTACTCTGCTTTTGTTTCGAAAAGTATTGAGGAATCATTAAAAATCGGACATATAAGCTATTTTTATTACTTACAAAATTGGCCAATTTCTTCACTTTCCGACAACTTGTGCATCTGGGGGATTCAACCACTCTCAAAATGATATATTAAGCTGTGTATTATCATTAACGGCGTTTGTGTGTGTTTGCGTGAAACAGAGATATTTCACTTGAAAAACTTGTTTATTTGTGTTTGCTGATACCTGTTATGCTCATGGAAGTATTAACAGAACGGGACAAGCGAAATGAGACTGTAAATTTCTTTTGTCCTCTCCGAGAAGCCGTTGCCACACAATCATATTCATAATTGTTCAAACACCTGAACAGCACCTGTTGAGAACACATAACTTTTCAGCGGCTTGGCACATGGGTTCAAAGGAAGAAAGTTGCTTCATATCCTTCCATAACACGTCCCTGCTTATATTTAGAATTAATCCACTAAGGGTTAAAAATCCCCCCCCCCACCACCACCACCATGCTCCAATGATGTTTTTGTGAAATGTTAGACTCACTCACTTTTACTGCATGCATTTTTATTCGGTGTGAGCTTTCTAAGCTTATTTTGGTGTGAAATGATTGCATGTCAACATCTGTTGTTCTATATTTAGCACTGTTGGGCTTGTACTATATAAAAGGTGGTAACTTGCCCTGAATGTTTTCTCTTGCTGTCCTGTTCAGGATTCATGTCTGGGGGGGGGGGGGGGGGGGTATGTGGGTGAGGGAGGGATGCTTATCTAGCCTGATGTCATGAAATAATACACCCTGGATTAATTTTTGCATCGTAACTGATACGTAAAGAATCATTTCATGGGGCTCTTTAATATTTCTGTGGGGGCTCTTTTCTGCAGGAGGTGTGTGTGTGTGTGGGGGGGGGGGGGGGGTGTCGCCCTGAGCCCCACTCCTTGTGTGATTTTGTGACTGCCTGAAATCTAGTAGGAATACTGGTACACCATGACAGAGTAGATCTTTAGTACGTCAACATGCAAATGTCTTGACCACTGCTACATCTATCTCTCACTCTGTAAGTTCCCTCGTGGACCTCTTGATACCGACTGTACAGTACAGGCATATCTGACCATCTTATCAAACCCCTATTTGTATTCAGCGCCTCTTGAAGTCCAGCGCCTGGGGGGCTTGTGTAAACAGGTTGTACAAATTAGGATTCTACTTGACTGGGAGCACTTAGCCCTGTTTACACAAGAGTCATTAATCACAGGATCAACTAGCTTGTTTCCTTAGGTGCGTCTTCATTAGCCCGATCAGACGAAATAGCGAGCTATTTTTCTGATCCGGGGAACTAGCCTGAAGTTGCAATCGCGTCTTCATTAGCTCGAAACTCGGGATACGTAAGCTCGAGCTCGGGTTGCATAAATTATCCCGAGTTTGGCACATACCAGCAGTGTGCGACAGGAATAGGCCATGACCGCATGGCTTCGGTTGTGAGCTCGCATTCACGCACGTGTAAAAACCTATTAAGTAAACAATGCCTCGTGGGCGCTGATGCATGCCGGGATCGAGAAATTTTCAGGCTAATGAAGACGTTCCCAACTAGCTCGAGCTATTTCGCGAACTAGCTCGAGCTAGCTCCATCTAGCCCAAGATTTCTTGGGAAATTTTCTCGACCAAATAGCTCGCTATTTTGCCTGATCTGGCTAATGAAGACGCAAATAGCTAGCTATTTCGCGATCTGGCTAGCTATCCCGATCAGAACAAGCTCGCTATTTTGCCCAGCTCGAGCTAATGAAGACGCCCCTCTTGAGGTGATGTGATAAATGTGCGCAATTGTGGATCTCTCTCTGCGCAATGATTGGGGGTTGGTTTCTTGTGGGTCTGTAGTATCTGTCAAACCTCACACCATATTAGACATAATGAGAGAGTACTATTACTCCACGTGGCTTGAACAGAGCTAACATGTAAGTCTACTTCTTGTTCAGGGATTTAGGTATTGCATAGTTGTTGACTCAAAATTAAAATTGGCTTGGTGTCCATAGTTAGAAGGTTTTTGGTACACCCTGCCTTACAAAGTACACTAAGGACACACCACATTCATGACAGAATTATCAGTAATAATAATAGAATAGGTAATAAAACAATGAAGTTTTCTGAAACTGATTGCTGGAATGATTGATTTATCAATGGAGTGATTGGTTTCGATTTGGGCATTCATTTTAGTGAATGATTGAGTGAGATAATCAAAACCTAACTAGCATATAAAGGAAAATATAAAGGGGATGGGGGTGGGGTGGGGTTTGATTCAAACGAACTTGACAAGAGGATAAACTAATATAATGTACAAGTTACTATTTCAACTTACCATTATCTCTCTCCTGGATTCATTATATTAAATTGAAAGTGCACAAACTGCTTTGCAGGCTAAGTTAAATGTAAGAGGAAGTGACCCCTTCAATAAAAATGGGGAGGGACTTTAATTGTCAAGGGTGGGAAAAAAGGGGGGGGGCAACAAAATGAGAAATGATATCCTATATACTGTCAGAATATGCAGTTCTTGAAGACCTAAATGAATTTTCTCAGTCATAATGCCCCTTTGCAAATGAAGCATGCAGAATCAATGTCGAGACTGTTAGCGCGTCCTCTGCATTTTGATGAGCGTGAAATGTAACGCCTGATCTCACGGCGTTCGATCTAAGTGCTGTTGAGTTCCCCTGACTGGAATGCTGTGTGTTTGTACTTGTCTGTGCACTGCATGCCATGTGTCTATCAGGGTGTATGGTGGGCCAGCTAGGCATGTTCAGCCTCATCTAAATTTTACTCAAAAACAGCTTATTTTGTGCAATGGTTTACTTAATTTTCGATTGACATGATTGTCGTATATTTATCAATCTAATTCTGCATTTGAATGTCTTTGAATGAAAAAAAAGACTTTTAAACACTCTAACTTGTGGTACAAGTCCTTTTAAAACAAACAATAGTGCAGGTTTTTCTTCATTTCATTCTTCATCTCATTTTTCTTTATATGTTCCTCTTTAATTTGCTTTCTTTCTAGAAAATTTTCTTTTTCCTTTTCCTTTTTTTTCCCTTAGTGTTCCATATTTTCAATGTAGTCTTTCTACTCATCCCTCTGTCCTCTATTCACATTATATGACATATAATTATCATCTTTTGAAATATTGGAGGGGGGGTTGTCTTTGTTATTTCTTCATTATTCTGTGAAAAGTTGTGATATTTTCTTTACATTTTCCCAACAAGAATTCTGCCAAGATATTAATACCCAATATATAACAATTTTCATGGCCAGATATACTGTATGTGAGTTCACAGAATGTAGAGCTATATTGAACTGTGTACCAATGCAGAAAGCTTTCTCTTTTACGAAGAACACAAAAAAAAATGAAATATGCCCAGGCAAACAATTTTGAGTAGAAGTTCCTGAAAAGATAATAGAAAAGTACACACAAGGTTATAAAGCAGGTAGATTTAGCACAAACCATTATCATTGTACAAATATTTGCTTTGCTGTTTAGCAAGGTGCGTTTCTGTTTGAGGTAGATCACTTTGGGAATAGTTTCCTAACTTTGTTGACCCTATGGGGTGCATGAAGGGGGCGGGGGTGCCCCCCTAATGGGCTTTAGTGCCCCAAGGTATACAGAGTTACTCTTTAAGTAGAATAGGAGAAAGTACAGCACTTTAACCTTTCAACTCCATTTTTGACGAGAATAAAGAAAACTTCTTTCAAGAATCAAATAAACATGTATAATTGAATGTCATTACAAGTGAGCTCAATCTTGGCTGCATAACAAATGGCCTACAATACTACTACTTCCCAACCTAGACCTGCCTTGCATGCCTGATAATGTAGGCTGTGTAACACAACTAGCAATGCTTGGCTTCCCTAAATGGTTGCTTATTCAATTCTGTGTTAAATTCTGTGTTAAACTCTGTGTTAAAGCATTACTAAATTAGAAAAATAAGTTTCCACTAATCTATGTAAAATTATCCTGTAAAAACGAAGTTCACATATATTTGCTGCAAAAGTCTCATTTTGATGAAAATTTAAAAAAACGCACACCTCCAGTGACGTCAGAGAAGTCAAAATGGCACAGATTGTACGGGAGTCAACAATAGACCATTTTCGTAATGTACAGTGTATTCACAACTTTCCCCTAACTGCGTGGTAACGCGTTATTGCATTCACCTGTATCTTGTCATTCAGATTCAATGGATGGAATGCACATTGAATCTATAAGTTGTTGCTACTCAGACAAACCTCGGACAAGCTTTGTTGTTCCCATTGGTAACGTATTGTGTGAACAGCGTGAATAAAATATTTTATTCACGCCGTTGGCATTTATGACATTTTGACTTCTCTGACGTCACTGGAGGCGTGCGTTGTTTTTTTAATTCTCGTCAAAATGAGACTTTACTGCGGCAAACGAATGTGAAATTCGTTTTTAGAGGATAGTTTTACATAGATTAGTGGATACTTATTTTTCTAATTTAGGAACCCTTTAAAAAGAAAGCGATAACTCTGACAAATTATATTAAAAATTATATAAAAAAACTGAAGTCAAGCTGAAATGTACACATCATACTGTCAAATGATGTTTGTTGTTGTTTTTTGTTTCATTTTGTTGGGGGGAGAATATGACATTTTACAAAATATTTATTATTCCTATAATAATCCTTTGAATGTTTAGTGAGATTTTCACTTTTGGACAATTTTCAACCTAAAGATTTTAGTGTATCACATAATCAATCCAAAGCACAAGAATGCCCATTGTGCATCATACATGTCAACCTATATGGTATTTTCTGCCAGAAGCATCATGCATGATTAATGAAACTATAATGGCAGTTCCTCGTGGATTGACAGGTGTGATGTACACTGGTCATTGTTGTCTTCTGAATTAATTATCTGATACACAAAAATATTTCAATCCAATGTTATCCAAAAATTAAAATCTCATTAAATATTCAAAGGATTGTTGCAAGAAAAATAAAATACACTCAACATAATGAGTACAATCTGAAAAGCAGGGCAAAAACTTTAAGGTAAATTGGACAACCAATAAGTAAGTAATGAATGTTTTAATGATACAAAGATTTATATTTTGGGCAGGCAACTGCGCTTGTAACATCACAACCTCATGACCAAGTTGCCGATTTATTACCTCCCCCAAATATCAACTTTAGTATCATTACAACATTCATAACTTACTTATGATTTGTCCGATTTCCCTTAAACTTTTCCTGCTTCTTTTCAAAATAACTTATTTGGGGACTGAAATACCCACAAGTGCTGGATGTGCCCTTTTTTCTCAAATGATCCACACGAATCCCATAGAGCAACAGTTTATCTGGCACACAAAGGGTTAACTCCTGTCAGGCTGTTGACAATTATTGATTTTGTACTGTGTTAAAATGTTTTTTGTTTGTTTTATATTTCTTCACAGCACTTTTAATTGCAGTTGGCTGCGCGTTATACCCCAACGGCTGGAGCCACATACAGGTCAAAGATGCTTGTGGGGGTGCCTCAGCACCGTTTAACCTCGGTGAGTATATCAAATCATCAAAGTCTGATCCAAGAAATTTGCTTGATCAGCAAAATAATATACTATTTGGGTAATGAAGAAGCGGATGACATGCAGGGGAAAATACATGGGGGCTTGTGGTGATCTTGCCTCCGAAATGCTTAAAATAGCCCTGGAAAATGTTAAAAGAGCCCCCAAACTTCCCATAGACACAATGTAAAATTGTAGCCAAATCAGCCCCCAAACTTCCCATAGAAACAATGTAAAATTGTAGCCAAATCAGCCCCCAAACTTCCCATAGAAACAATGTAAAATTGTAGCCAAATCAGCCAATGTGCTCAAAAATTAGCCCCTGAAAATGTGGAATAATTTTTGTCCCTGATGACATGTTATGTTTTGGAACATGCAATGTAGCTAGAATGCTGTTAACTCCTTGAATGAGGGAAATAACTTGTGTTTTTTTGCTGTAGGGGGTATGATGCAGCATATATTTCTTACATTCTGGAGCTATATACTTTTATTTTACCACTTTGGTTTAACAGTGACTTATTTAGAATAAGCCTTGTAGTTATGTGTCTACCTTGATTTTTTTAACGACATGCAGTGCATCTAGTGCAAACAACTTGGAGAGAAAAAAGTTTTGTGTGACTTTTCATATTTCAGTGGAACTACATTCACAATCAACAGAAGTGAAGAAAATATGTTGTCTTGGTTGGATTCACTGTCCTGCTCCTGGCTATAAGATATGTTAGGAGTAAATCATGTCTTTATGAACCCATACTGAATTCCTTGGCTGTGAGGAATGTGTGATGGCCATAGATCAAACCCCCTAGATGATCAGTTCTGCTGTGAACTTTGACCCTGAATGTCAAAGTTGTGGAGAGATGGGGGCCTAGGAGGGAGGTTGTGGTGTGTGAAAGGTGGAGGATCTATCCTGCTGGTGTAACATATGAAGATGTGGAAATATGATATAATATAATATAATGTAATGTAATGTAAGATAATGTAATATAATATGATATAATATAATATAATATAATATAATATAATATGATATAATATAATATAATATAATATAATATAGTATAATATAATATGATATAATATAATATGATATAGTATAATATAGTATAATATAATATAATATAATGTAATGTAATGTAAGATAATATAATATAATATAATATAATATAATATAATATAATATGATATAATATAATATAATATATTATAATATAATATAATATAATGTACTATGATATAATATGAAATAAGATATGATATGAGAAATTTAATATAATACAATATAAAATAATACACTGTAATAATTACCCTTGTAATATAGGACCTGTAAAGTTATTTTATATGTCTTAATATTTACTTTTTTTACAATTTTCTGACAGATTGATCAATCAGTATTGTTTTGTCTTCACAAAACATTAAATTGTTTGAATAAACACCCCTTCTTCTGTGGACTCGAGAATACAAATAAGCAAGAGAAGGGAAGCCTTGGGTATTGGGTGTCCCTGGCATTGTGAAATACTCCCTGTAGATCCAGTACTGCGTACAGCAGGAAATACTCCTTGTAGATTCAGTGGGCGTGTTTATCAACTCTTTTTTTTGTAGAATTAAGGTTTCCAAACGCGTTTAATTTTTTTTTAACGCGTTTAAACGAGTTGATAAATGCAAAGGTGTTTTGATTACAGGGTTTGGAAAGCTGTTTTGAAACACGCAAATATGTACGATCCTAAACGCGTTTAAAGAAGCAAGATAAACGCAAAGCTGTTTTGAAATGCGTTTAAACCACATGTGTTCGGTGACAAGGCCTGTTTATGACTTGGGCGATTGAGTTGATAAACGCACCGTTTTTTTAAACGCGTTTGGAAACGCGTTCGTAAAGGCCTTTGGAGTTGATAAACGCACCATTTTTTTAAACGCTTTTGGAAACGCATTCGTAAAGGCCTTTGGAAACGCGTTTAAATTTCTGAAAAGTTGATAAACACGGCCAGTGTTGCCTACACTGTGTCCCTGGCAGTGTGAAACACTCCCTGGGGGTGTGAACTAGCTCTTAAGATAAGCCACTCCAGGATGGAATGTCACACACCTGCTCTAAGATACCTCTGATTATCTCAGACCAGTGTGATTTCCGTGAAATAGATTCTATCATAGGTCCCTCCTTCTACCCTCTTCACAGTAGGTGCGTCTTCATTAGCCTGATCAGACGAAATAGCGAGCTAGTTTGCTGATCCGGGGAACCAGCCTGAAGTTGCAATCGTGTCTTCATTAGCTCGAAACCCGGAATACGTAAGCTCGAAACTCGGGATGCATAAATTATCTCGATGTTCGCACATGCGTAGTGTGCGACGGGAATAGGCCACGACGGCGTGGCTTCGGTTGTGAGCTCGCATTCACGCAGATATAAAACTTCACGTAAACAATGCCTCGTGAGCGCTGATGCATGCCGGGATCGAGAAATTTTCAGGCTAATGAAGACGCTCCGAGCTAGCTCGAGCTATTTCGCAACTAGCTCGAGCTAGCTCCATCAAGCCCAAGATTTCTTGGGAAATTTTCTCGACCAAATAGCGAGCTATTTTGCCTGATCTGGCTAATGAAGACGCAAATAGCTAGCTTTTTCGTGATTTGGCTAGCTAACCCGATCAGAACAAGCTCGCTATTTCGCCCACATCGGGCTTATGAAGACGCCCCTATGTAGACTGGTCAACTCTTTCTGTGTCATGACTTCATTGAGCAGCTGTTGTCTGGTCCACAAATTATTGAAAGTTCACAGATTGAAAGTGCACTTAAAACATTTGTAGCTTGTTCCTATTGAAGCCTACATAAAGCAGAAAAGCAGACAATGAAAAAAAGCAAAAGAAGAGAGTACCATAGTCAAGAATACACAGGGGCTCTGGGATATTTTGCCACCAAAATGCTTAAAAGAGCCCTGAAAAATGTTAAAAGAGCCCCGAAAATTCCTGTAGACACAATGTATAATTATAGCCAAACCTGCCAATGTGCTAGAAAAGAAGCCCCCCCCCCCCCCCCCCCCAAAAAAAAAAAAAAAAAAAAAAAAAAAATTGAATTAATTTTTTCCCTGTTCTCCTTATTGGTTTAGATCTAGACGAGTGTTCGAGATGATCCCTGTTAGAATCAGAAGGGTGTACAGACGAGAGGCTTTGGATAGCCATGAGCATGCTTTGGGGTTCTCAATGAATTCATCTTGAAATTCCCATCTGGCTCTTGAAGATGACATTTTGACATTTTGGAGTTTATCTCATTTGTAGCTGACAACAGACCAGTTCAATATCACATTGAAATTTATAAATACCACCAACATTGTCAATGACAGCCCTTTGACTTGCAGAAGACTGTATGTATGCATATTGTGTATGTATTCTTGAACAATACGACATGGTATGCTTACCATAATGAAGGAATGCCTTTTTACCAGACTATGTTACAAATTTAGGACCAGTGTAAACACATTTGACAATTGTAAACGTACATTTATCCTTATCGAAAAAGCTTGAATTTCACAAGGATTTCCAGATTTGTGTCAGCAAGGTAAACATAAAGAGGGCATTTCCGGAATCAGTCAGGTTTGATTACAAATCATTTGCATTGTCAAGGATTATTTGCTATCGGAATTTCACATGTCAGTTAGACTTGTTTTCAAATTTGATTTCATGGTTAATACCCAACAGCATATACTTGTTATTGTTGAGCACTTTCTTAAGATAATAGATTGTGAAGTGTTGTGTAGCAAAGAATTTTTTTCAGCTTGTGTATTGCCTTCTAGTCAATATCAGGGTAACTCTTGTGATCATTCGCTGTGAACTAAAATGCGCAAATCTAGGAGTTACGGTTGAGATGTGAAGTGAACTAAAATGCTGCCGATCCAGGAGTTAAGATTGAAATGTGAAGTGGTCCTTGGTATTATGCCTCCAGCGTGAGTTGTTTTCTCACAGCCTTAGTGATGGGGCAAGTAATTAATTGCCTACACCTTCCTCATGCTGCCAGGTCATGGGGTAATGAACCAGGGTAAACCCTGTCAGGATGAGAGATGGATTAGTCGGCCATGCAAGAACAGGGGAAATAGTTCAGAAGTTGAAAGCACCTTTATGTTTGTCTTAATTTTAAATCTAATTCAACAGTTTATTAGTATATTATGCTTACATTATGCAGCCTTAAAAACCTCAATGTTAAATACACACCTTCTTGCCAATGGTAATGACAGCTAGTTGAAACAAAAGATAAGAATCCGTCTGTAAAAAAATTAATTGAGATGTTGTAAGGCACACAAAATTTTGATTTTACTGTTTTGTGATAGCCATATATCAGAAGTTGTGTGTTGAAGGACACATGGTTATATTCCATAGGATACATGTAGTGTGTTGTTACCTACTGTGTCCATATCTACTGAAGCTAAGACTTGAGTAGGTCTTAATCTTACTGCTATTCTTTAAAGGGCATATACTCTACTGGGAAGGCAAAAAAGCCCTCAAAATATAATTGTTAGCAATCTTCTTGACAATGGTCTTAAATTCATGTATTGTCTATTTTAGAAGCTTGCTGAAAGTTATTTGCTCTCAAATGATCCACACTTGGAGTAATGAGTGATTAAATCACAATTCCTCAAACTGTTCGGGCCGAACATTTTGAGCATTTAATCATTAATCATTAATTACTCCATATGTGGATCATTTGAGGGCAAATTTCAGCAAGCTTCTAAAATGGACAATACATGAATTTAAGACCATTGTCAAGAAGATTGCTATCAATTATATTTTGAGGGCTTTTTTGCCTTCCCAGTAGAGTATATGCCCTTTAAAGTTGAATTAAGAAGACGATCCCAAATAATGAGATATTTGCACTAATATCATCCTTATGACACTAGCTTACCTATGAGAGACCTTTTAACCCCCTAAAATAAGCTTAGAATATTAAATTTAGACGATTTATCCCTCACCATATTTTCTCTGATCGCTCCGGCGATGAGTACTCGAGACTATTGTTCGAGCACTGTGACGTCACGGACGGGATTTGGGTCACAGTGAGAAAGTAAACAAAGCGAGCAGTGCAGTATATTGTGTGCATAGACATACACGCTAGTACAATTATGAATGAATTTACTTTCACGTCAGAACTTTTCTTCTATTGTTATGGTTTTATGTGAATGATTTTTGAAAATAAATGAGAATTAAGCAATGTCATATAGTCAATGATGTGTCTCTAGTGTTCCAATATTTCTCATTTGAAGCGATTTTACTGCCTTGTCTTTCGACTTCAACACCGCGGATGAGAGACAAAATTGTAAATTCAATGTAATAATCAGTGCATCTGGCAATCAGTTGGTGATTATATGTGTGCGAGAACTTGTGAAATAGAAAATGCTCTACGCAGATATGTGGTCGTATTTATTCTCCAACGTATGTAAACACCCTCAAAAAACAGCGAGATCGAGATCGAAAGAAAGCTAATTATGCACAACGAAAGTCAAAGCTAAAGAAAGCCAACATGCACAAGTTTCTCGCGATCACGTCACGACATAAATATAGAGTACACGTGCGCTGGCTGCAAGCATGCACACACACACACACACACGAGCGCCCATACGCATAGCATGCAGTATACTGGACAAGTTCAAGCAAGCAGCGCGCTCGAGTGTGTATGAGCTGGGTGGCGATGGCCGGATCTACTTTACGCTAGTATTCTCAAGTTGTAGAAAATAAGAAAATCAAGTGAAAATATTGACTAATAACTCATCGTTTGCAATCTTACTTCACAATTTAAGACTTGAAAACCGTTATTTATACTTTTTTCTACATAGGGAGAGTAAAGATTTGTATATATGATTTGTAATTGTTTGATATGGCTTCCTTTGAAAAACATTGGTAAAATCTTCTCTCTCTTTCTGCACTGATTTTTGTATTGATACCAGACACTGGATATTACCCAAATCCCGTCCGTGACGTCACGCTCAGCGTGTACCTATGCGTCCAAGGCTTATCGGGGACTCTAAACAGGCTAATTTATATCGACTTTCAAACCAGAATATTGAGCGTTCAAATGAGTTTTCTGATATGCTCTCTGTTTGAACAGCCTACATGAACTATATAAAGTGTGTATAACCAAAATTTACGGGAATTCGCGCCCTTCTTAATTCAACTTTAAGGTCTGACGATGATCATCATCACCATCATCAATGTTTTAAGATCCATTTTTCCCACATTGTGGGAATGGACAGTTCATTTCCTTGATGGCTGTCCTCCATACTGTCCTGTAAGTTCGGTCAATGTGGGTAATGTTCCATACTTTTCTGTCTTCTTTGATTGTTTCATCTCATATCTTGTGAGGTCGCAGTGTGGATTTCTCCCAACAACTGTGAAATTTAGATAATGTCACATAAAAGTCATCTTTCTATCCTCTAATGGTCACTGATGCTAATCCTGATATATCCAACAGATTCTGTGCATTTATTGATACAGCAGTTGCTTTGTAATGTGGTCAAACTCTGCATATAATTAATGATAGGGTCTGACACAAAGCCTATCCCACAGGCAATGTACTGTTCATTCAGCAGATCTTGATTGGTGATAGCTGAACTAGATTGAAGATAGAGAGCCCCTCTCGCTAATCTTCCCCATCAGGGATAGTTCTGACAAGCTGATGTGACAATTACAGCCAATGCGCAAACAGCTTGCCCCGCAGCCATGGCGATAGTAATTGGGAGAATACAGTAGGATGGGCCGCACTCTAATATCTCTCGCCTTTCACACATGCAGGAACCCAATCATACTTCATGTCATGTGTGTGACACATATATACAAACGGGCATAGAGCTATCGGTCTTGAAGCTTACAAAATTGCTCACACACATCATTTAGGGAGAACAAGCAAAGAAGGATTAACAGAATGTGAAATTCCAACATGGATAATTCTGCTGCTTTCTTTGTGAAAACTCAACTCAACTTGTAAGAGATTTGCTACATGTTAACTAGCGTGGTACTAGATATATGCACTTAAAGGGGGGGTGGGGGGTCAGGGAGTTGGGACTGTGGAGCAGAGGAAACAGACCGTAGCGCTAAGCAGTCTCTGGTTTCTCTCAAATGATAACAAAGTCAGGGAACTTTTAAAATTAGGTCTGCAAAATGGACGGGCTACCTTTAAAATCTAGCTATCACTCTAATTTTGCGTAAAGACAGCCAGTCCCTTTTTCAGATCACCACAAAACCATCGAAACATTGGCAAAACATATAGAGAAGTGTTAGCAAGCTGTGTATTCATAATTTGAAACTGATACGTAGTGTAAAATTCAAATAATGCACGTAAACAACGTCTGATTAATAGTCTTTACCTCAGGCTCTTAGCAGTTTGTGTTGAAAATATCTGCTTTATTGATTAATCTGTTTATTAAATTATAAAACGCATTATTAATAAAATTGTTCTACAGAAGGAATCATCTCCAAAGTTTGGTAATTACTCATAAAATTAGGATTTCACACATGCATAATAACCACATAGAGACTGTAACAAAGACTAATACTTTTTTCGTAGTACGAAAAAAGTCGGTTTGAAATTTAACGGCTGAAATTTTTTAGATATACAGAAAGCTTCAACATGCTATATTCTTTGAAATGGTCTTGAATCACTCTTTCTTCAATTTACGATCGTGAGAGACGATTTCAAATTTTTAGGTTGCAAAAGGGACGGACAATCTTTAAGGTTAGTCTCAGCTCTATTTTGGGGGAGGAAATTTCTGATATGTACAGTCAATTCTTCCATTTTCCATGGTTTTTCTCCAAATTTAATTTGCTTTGACCTGCAAAAGGGACACCCTGTCTTTCGAGGGGAATGCATTCCATGCAGATACCTATCATTGCCCTTTCAGGGGAATAGAGTTTCATTTTCATGCACATCCCACGCAACACCTTTAAACCCACCACACATTATACAGCAAAGAGACAGTGCCAGCGGCTAATCAGATTTACATGCATTTGTATGGTAGCTGCCAGTGTAGCTCAGCTCCCTTGCATCTTAGAGGGAATATACTGTACTTGGAAGGCAAAAAAAAAACCTTCAAAATAATTGTTAGCAATCTTCTTGCCAATGGTCTTAAATTCATTTATTGTCCATTTTAGAACCTTGCTGAAAGTTATTTACCCTCATATGATCCATAATTAATGTCATTAGTGATTGAATCACAAATCCTCCAAATGTTCGGGCCAAACAATTTCAGGATTTGTGAATTAATCACTAATTACTCCAAATGTGGATCATTTGAGGGCAAATAACTTCCAGCAAGGTTCTAAAATGGACAATACATGAATTTAAGACCATTGGTAAGAAGATTGCTCACGATCACCCTTTTGAAGGCTTTTTGTCTGCCCAGTACAGTATATTCCCTTTAACCAGGGAGGTGGGAGTTGAGCAACTCCCACTTCCCTGGTGTAACGAAGACCTTGAAGATGAGAAGTCTGTTCCTGTCTGCCTTGCATTACATCCCTCAGGCATCTCACCCAATCTTGCTACATCCTACCGTATAATTTCAAATCATCACGCATATTTACATATTTATCCAAGGGAGGAATACATTTTTTTCTACATTTTCAAGCATAGTTTATAATCATCTCTCACATTTATGCTTTTGTCTGGAGGAGGAATATATTTTTACACATTTTTCTGTCTTTTTTGTATTCATAAATCAAATGTAGACTTTGTGATGGTGGCTTATCTAGGGCTGAAACCTGATCTGGCTCTGATTTCTTTCAAGTTTGGTGGCCTGTCAGAAAGATTTTGACCTTTAGTCTGCCTTGTTGGTGGGTTTGCTTCAAGAATCCAAAGCTTTTGTTCATCAAGCTCTACACCTACTTTTATGAATATAAAAATGACAGAAAATGTGTAAAAATCTACACCTACCACATGTGCAGAGCCAAGTTGTATTTTGATTTATGTGAAAGCGCTTGTAGTATTGTGGGTGCTTCTTTTTCAGCCTGATGTCATAAAACAAATGCCCTGGCCTTCACAACATAACGGTTTGCGATCAATTGCAAATTTGAAAGACAAATTCTGATTGGTTACTGTCAGTCATTTGAACAAAAATCGCATGCAACAATAATGTTGACTGGCCATTGCCATTTTGCGATTATATATTATACGCTGTGAAAAAAAATTGTTCACATGGCCTCTTTTGGTTCATGAGGCCTTTTGGGGGGAATGTGGGTGTGTGTGTGTGTGGGGGGGGGGGGAGTTATGCAGTTTCTTTTTGGCATGGCCTTTACCCCCTGGTATTTTATTTTACTGTTGCGCAAAATGTGTGTTACACTCCTCCATAAGTTGGTGTCCAGTAACCCCAGCAAGAACAGGAGCTGATCCCCTGGAAAAGAATACTGAATAAATAGATCACTAGCAATTATGAATAAATCTGTGTAGCAAATTTCAACAACACACATGCCAGTGGGTAGGCAGTAAGTGTTCATGTATGAAATGAATGTTTCATTTTGTAAGGCTGACTTGGTATTCATTTATTCACGCTGGGAGGAGGCAATCCACTTTGCAGGCTGCTCACTAGTTTTAATTGCCTGTCGGCCAGACTGCCATCTGAATGGGAGGTAATATTGTGTAAAGGACCCTTCCCATGAATCTAGGAGTGTGCTTGAACCTAGACATGTACATGTTCTTGGCCTTAGCCAGCAACTTCTGATTTATACATCTCTTAAAGTGAAGTTAGTACACCGGCAAAGCTGAGATATCACTATTTTCATGCTGTATATTCTGACCTGTGTGAGACAATGTGCTATTCCATGGGATTTGCGTATCACTTCTGCAAGAATGCATCACTGATGTCTATATCATAAGAAGCTGGTTTATTGCTTTGTTCTTTTTTATTGAAATACATGGTCTATTTCACTGATCAGCAGCACATTCTGATATGGTAAAGTTGTGAAATTAAGAGTCATTCTTTTCATTTGATCAGAATCAACTCATAATTCATCATTCAGATGGGTGATTCATGTTGGATCATAATACATTTTGGAGAGATAAGTTTTGTTAGTGAGAAATTGAAAAAAAAACCTGTAGGATGAGATGTTCCTTTAAAACATGAGAGAAAGCTGGATTGTGTTACATCACTTGAAGTGAATGCAAGATTTTCTCAAGGGCTTTAGAGGAAAGTGTCAAGTTTATTTAAGAATGTCAAGAGATGGAGGAGAATGGTGCATCTTTAGGCAGGTGGACAGACGGACAGATGAACCAACAGACAGACAGAGAGACTTTCCAGTCCAATAAAATCCAGGATATAATTCCCTCAAATGAAAATTAATATATCATTTAAAATTATTTGTAATTGCCTACATTAAGGTTTTCAAATGTGTATATGATTATGATATAATTATGATTGGCACCTAAGACAGAGTGGCCAATTTGCTAAAGTCGTGAAACAAATCAGGAGTCAGCAGTATGCCATAATGATAACGTGTGTGAAATCTTACAGTCATAGCCTCACAAACCATGTCAGGAAAACTGAAAAAAACCATTGATGTTTACTTTTGAAACCCATCGGCTGTAGTCTACATTCACAATTTATAGTCTGTAGTCTATAGTCTATAGAAAGACAAATGGACACAGATAAAGAAGCTATCTTAACGGTATTGAAGATTCAGCTATGAGTGAAATGTGCCAGCTTTTTGCAGCTTTTTCAAGGGTTAAAAGAGATGGACAGACAGACAGACAGTCATGTGAACCAACATGGCAAATACTGAAAGGGGATATAAAAGAACAGAACGGTAGTCAAACAAGCAAATGAGGAGGGGGTGGGGTAGTTACTCTACGGTATATACTGTGAATGAGTGTAGATGTGGGCTGTAAACATACATGTATGGCATGATATAAACAAGCCATGTAATGCATGTTCATAGATCTATCTGAGTGACTCTTAACAAGATGATTTGGGGTTCTAATGTATACCTCATTTGATGTCTTTTTCCTTTCTCTGTTTTGATCCTAATTCTGCAGGTGATTGTACATTAGACTGGGCCTTCTACCTGACTGTCAGCAGCTGTGGAGCTCTCCTGCTTGCGTCGCTTCTCTCAATCAGAGCAGGGCCCTCCAAGATGACACACTATGGTATCTGACAGTGACCTTTGACCTGTGACCTTTAACATCTGACATTTGAGGCTTAAGGTCAGATTGAACTTGAGTCAGCAGCTGTGGAGCTTGTGTCACTTCTCTCCATTAGAGCAGGATCTTCTAAGATGACACTATAGCATTGGACAGTGTGACCTCCGACATGTGACCTTTGACCTCTGCGAATGAAGGTCAGGATTGAACTCCTGAGCCAGCAGCTGTGGAGCGCTCATGTTTGTGTCATTTCTCTCCAGTAGAGCAGGGCCCTCTAATATGACACACATTGGTATCTGATAGTGAGTGACCTGTGCACTATGGCCTTTGACCTACAAGGGTGAAGGCCATGTTCAACTCTTCATCATGTACATCTTAGGACTAAGCATCCATCTGATTGATGTCACTCATGGCATGTGGCCATGACCTCTGTCATTTAGTGTAACCTTTGACCTTCAATGACAGTTTGGCAAGTCAGTTGTGTCCACTGAAGCAGGCCTTCATCATGGTAGCATCGCAATGCTGCTGTGAGTTTAGCATCGCAATGCTGCTGTGAGTTTAGCCACAAGATATCTCTGACTTGTAACCTGTCAGAAACTGTTTTCACCTTGGTAACCGTATGCTCGTGGCCTGCTTGTCGATACTGGAGATACTGATTGTTTGGAAAAGACCAGATTTTCTTGTGTCCATCGACTAAATTTAACTGTGTGGCCAAGCCCTTGTCCAGCGAAGAATGTGGATGCTTTTTCTTAGATGGTGTCCCAAGCAGCTGCGTATGGTCATCAGGATCAGGATGTGGGGAAACCCACACTCACCAATGTCATGGTCTGGCCAATTAAGTTTAGCTCGAGTTCAAACTTACAGTTCTCTGATAATTCTAAGAGGACATTCACATGTGTTTACAGTTTAGAGAAAGCATAACATACTGGTATGTTATGAAAACCTTTGTTGCATTCCGTACATTGTATTTCTGTGCAAGTTGAACTGAGGACAATCTATCCACAACCCACCAGAGAAGCTGATAAGTGAAACTTTGATGAAAATCATTTTAGTACTTTATACGATTGTTAGGAGTATGATTTCTTGAAAGTAATCATTTTTTGAATGCCTAAAATGTAACCAATGCTAGCTACATGTAGCTGTCCCATGGCAAATGCTCTCCCCATATTTATGTTGATGGTATCAATTGTAGAATGCAACATGGATTTAAACAAGACATTGTATGTAACACTGCCACTAAATGTGTGGAATTTACAATTCACAATTTCATTACTAGTCAAAAATACTCAATTGAAATAATCTTTGTCTAATTGTCATTTAATTTGTCCAAATCTTATCATCTGCATCTATGATACTTCTGCATTGATAACAATCAACCTGTCACTGTTGGTATAATTGTGTTCCTCTTTGAAAGATACATTTGTGTCATAAAACCCCAAAACTTGAGTTGTAAGACTATACTACACAGTCTTTGCCTTTAACTCTATAGTGGTATACTAGTGGTATATTAGAGTACCATTCATAAATGCTGTGTGAGTTGGTTAGCCTTTCATCCATGTTGTTGGCAATATTTGTTTCAAACAGCAGCATCACAGGAATATATGGTTCTCATACTCATAACATTATTGGCTATATAGTTCTCTCTTACGAGTGATAGAGTCATAGCCATAATTAACACTCGTTAGTATACTTGAAGTCTACGATATTTAAGGTACTGGGCTGTCCAACAACCTAAGAAGAGAGGCTAGCGGTAGTGATGTTGATGATTGTCTAAGTAATGCTGAGATACCTTCAGGTTACAGGTCATTGATCAACCGGTTTAAGCTGCTATTCCTTGCGGCCATGTGGGTCCTTAAAGATCCTCTTCCACGCATCGCCGATGCGTAACCAGAGACTAATAATATGCCCTGGATAGATTGGCACACGCTGTCTCTATTACCGCTCATCAGGTGCACAATTTCCTGGCCTGCGCTTGTTACGAAGGCGTCCATTTCAGACGCAGGTTAGAAGCTTGATTTCATGACGGGCTTATGTTTAGAACGTGGCAATTGGCAAGTGGCAGATGTGGGGAGTCACTTTACCTCATAACTTTCTGAAATGCAACACCAACTTCTTTGAGGAAATGAAATATTGCTTATATACCAGAGATCCTCTGGTGCACCCTGGATACTCACATATGTCCTACTTCTTGTTTTGTACAGAGCAAGCTCATTGTAAGATTTGTAGGGTCACTTTATAAATAATTCTCTGGTTGTACATCATGTGTTCAAAGCAGCATCACAGTGGATCATGAAATAACAATGACTGATTCTAAATAAGCTATAAATCAAGAAATAAATCATGTGAATAGGGTATAATTCACGAATATCAATTACTAGTTGTCTAAACAAACAAATATTTGATTTATGATTTACACCAATATTTCTATGCAGTCTGTGTGTTATGTATATAATATGCAAGGGAAACAGGGCTTGAAACAGAGCTCTGAACGTGATTTGCTGGCTATGTGCAGTTTAAACCATGCATATTCTTTTTAAACTGCAAAAGCGCTGTCCTGTCTTTAAATGATGATGTAGATGTCATATTCACGTTGGGATCATATTCAATATTTTCACATGCGAAATTCATGAAAATAAGAGACCTGCGAGAAATATGGCATATACAGTACATAATGGAAGATAGGTTTTTACCGCAAGCTAATCTTCTGGATGTTCAGTGTAAACCAAACATTATCATGATTTAATTATGATAATGTAGAAATGAAGATATATTTTTTTTTTGTTACGGAAGAACGAAATGTTATGCAACAGTGCTTTGAAGCTAATCCACTGGTTATGTGAAGTGTGAACCAAACCAAATCATGACTACATGCGGATAGAAGTTTTCTGTACTTTGTTTTTGTTTCGTATGAAAGGGACACACATCATGGAACAAAGCGTTCTGGGAATGCGTGCCTGCCGTGACACAATGAAGCATGGCATGGCACATTATGAGGAAAGTGTGGATGAGAGAGAGCCAATCTTGTAATCAGGCCTTAAGCTGTTTTGTATCATGTTCATCATCAGCTAAATGTCACACACAGAGCAGGGAAGCTGGGTATTGAGCAATACAGTTTTATCCATGCTCATGTAGTTGGGGACTGTTCCAAACATTCATTAATCACCACAATCAACTGGTTTAAGGCTTTAACTTTTGATGCGATGTCTTAGAAATTAGAAAATTTCTGCGCAAGATGAATCCATTTTTGTTTTCTGTAATGAATTTTAAAGTGAATTAGTGATGACATGATAATCAAAGCTTCACATTGGCAGCATGTTGGAAATGGGTTTTTTTATCACACTTTTGCTCAAGAATTTATCACAATCATTTGTCTTAATTGGATTGACATGTTTAATTCACATCAGGGGAAATCATGATCATTTTGTTTTTAAATGCTGTGGTTAACAATGAGTTAGAAGAATTATGTGAACAGTTTAATAGAATCATACGTCTTCCTTAAGTCTCGGTTCATGTGAATATATCTTTACTATTCTAACCCATGGTATGCTAGATTCTTAAATCACTATACAGAGCAGGTGCATTTTCCCCAGGTTATTCCAGCTAACGTCATCTGTATTGCCTAGTTTGCACATCACACATATTTGATTTCATATGGGAAATTGTTGATTCATAATTCAATATAAGCAATCCCTATTCAACTCTATCGCACATCTATAGGTGAAGCTTGTTTACATTGCAACAACAAATTCATTCCAATAATAGTGGCCAGTTATTAAACATATTGGAGATGCATGTACAGATATGAGAAAGAGAAGTTGTGAATTTATTATCACCTACACGTATAAACACTCCCAACAGTGAGTGTTTACATTGGCAGAAGATTCACCCCAGACACGCTTTAAAAACATGAGTTAGACTGAGATGAAAGTTAAACTGGCCTCATCTTGTTATTAAATGCAAACGATCCTCCTCTTCAGCCACGGCTATGCTTAACCAAATAAAGAAAAGCGAGAGGCAAGTGTGTGGTGTCATGAAATCCCCCATACTTGAATTTGATGTACGGAAATTAAAACTGCCTTGCATTAATTTTTTTTAATGAATTGCAAAACATCCCCTTCTTGATCTTTGTTTCAACCCCTTAGGCAAACAAAGAGAGCAGCATTTCATAAAATGTGCGACATGATGAATATTGTCTTGAATATATTGTTTAAAATGTAAACTACCTTCCTTATTCTCTGTCTCTCTCTCTGTCTCTCTCTCTGTCTCTCTCTATCTATCTCTCTCTCTCTGTCTCTCTATCTATCTGTCTCTCTGTCTCTCTAGCTCTCTGCTCTGTCTGCCTGTCTGTCTTTCTGTCTCTCTGTTTCTGTCTCCCTCTCCCTCTCTCTCTGTCTCTAGCTCTCTGCTCCATCTCCCTGTAGCTCTCTGTTTCATCTTTCTCTCTCTCTTTCTCTGTCTCTCTATCTGTCTGCCTGTCTCTCTCTTCCTTTCCCTCTCTGGTTTAATAGCATTGAGAACATTCACCATCAAAGAAGGTTATTTCAATCTTCCTTTGACTTGCAATGCAATTGACCAATTTGCACAAGTAATATGCACATGTCCCAATGTGTATGATGTGCACTATCAGTTCACACACTCCATAGCCTAAAACCAAGGAGATTGCATTATCACGATGCATCTATTATCTGATAATGAAGGATCCCAAACTCATGATAAAGTGTAAACACTCCCCCAGGGTTCAACTGTCTGAATACTTTACAGCGATGATTGATAATGTTTACACAGTGATAATGAGATGCCTTCCATCAGTGTTTCAATGTCGAACAAAGTGAGATATGTGATGCATAAATCAAATGTCAGGAGCTATTTCATGTTATCATCATCATTGTGTAGCTGCATCCTGTGGTTAATACAGTGACTATGTTCACACTCTCAGTTAGACCCGTCTACCGACAGAAGGCGATTAAGTTTAAAGCAGCGCATATCTACAGATTGTATACTGTGGTTAAGACAGTGACCATGTTCACACTCTCTTCACAATCTACACAGAATGAGATTAAGTTTTATGCAGCCCTAAATCTATGGATTATATACTGTCATTAAGACACTGACCATGTTCACACTCTCAGTTAGACCTGTCTACACAGAATGAGATTAAGCTTTATTCAGCACTAATCTATGGATTACCGACTGTGGTTAAGACAGTGACCGTGTTTACACTCTCAGTAAGACATGTCTGTATTGTCAGGGAAGGAAGTGTTTGATGTTGTAAGTCAAAGAGTCCTTGCCAATGATATCTTCAAATATTGATCAATCTACGCAATGTACATGAAGTAACATTTCTCACTTGTCAAGCCTATAATCGTCTGTGACGGCAATGATACTATGACTTTTTGGATGAAAAGAAAGATGTAAATCAATTTACAGAAATACCAACTGCATAAACATTGGTCAGATTTACATAATTATCGCAAATTGCTCTGCAACTTTGAAGTGAGAACAATATAAATGCTATCCATTAAATGAATGCGTGGGAACTTTTGAATAAGCATTACTTGACATCAGCACAAGATGGCAGCATTACACAATTGTAGCCAAGCTCTATTAGAGTTCTAGACAAAGAAGCTGCCTTGTGACAAAGTGTTTCAATAAACATTTTATTATAGAGACTGAACAAGCATCATCTATCAGGTAATATGTTGCATGAAGCTCTATGACTAGAGTAACCTTTGATCTGATAATCACCATGGCAACATCATCACTACTTTAGCACATTTGTTGTCTCCATGGTAATAACATTTAAATGCAAGATGATATAAACTACTTGCAACAGGAGCCACAAATGTCTCACCTATTAATTTATCATAAATACAGTCCTGCAGTACTCTAGTAGATGTTCTAAAAATTGATATAAATGCATTGACCTTGACGTCTTACTCTTTGACTGTGACTGTGAACAGTACATAGCACATTGCACTGTAGTGTAAACCAGACCTCATGAATTGGGTCTGAGCTGAAACTTGAAGCTCACTGGATTAATCCCAGCCAAACTAGTAAGCACCAGGTTAGATATGGAGTCATGTTAACTATTAACTTTTATGACTAAGATGGTTTATACAATCAATTGTATGTCATTCTCAAAAACAAATGATTGTATACAGTGGTTGTTTTTAACTCCATGTACAAATGCAGTCATACAGTTTTCAATGCAAGCAAACATGTATTCAACCACATTGAAAGTATTATCATTGTATGTATATATTGAAATCACTTGAGAGAATTGTATCTGTATATCAGTCCTTGTATATTTTGCTTTTTTTAACAAAAATGTTACTGACTGAGGAGTGTGACTTACACATTGTGATTGAAATCCTGCCTGCCATGATATCAAGAGCAATAACCCATTCAACGTAGCGACAGTTTCTTATCTTCCATTGCATCGGCAAAGCTCAGAGATATAGTTTTATTCACCCTTCTACTATATTAACCCACCTTTATTGATTTTTAGAATGCTCTTTACATATTTTGAATACAAGATAAGTTTTGGTAATTGTTATGTATTTCAAATCATGAATTCATCAGTTATTGAAAGTCATATATTGCATGATGTATTATTTCCCCAGAAGGAAATTGTTTTCATTAGTTGATTAAAAAAACAATGGTATTTGCTTCTGTTGGTATGGAAGATCATGACAGGACTTCTGTTGATCCATTTGGTTATTGGTGTTTGACTATTCCTTCTGGCAAGGGTAGAGGAAAAGGGTTTTATTACATACCTTGGATTCTGACTTAAAAGGGTATTACTGGTAAATATATTCATAGTGCTAATTGTTTGTCTTGCAATGTATGGTCAACGGAATAAAAAAACATCAGGACGTTTCGTGCGCCGCTGCAACACTTCGTCAGGTGTGATACAAAATAGTAGTAAGTAGGGGTTAAAATACCCTTTAAACCCCCACTTACTACAATTTTGTATCACAAAATATGTAGTATGTATGACAAAGTGTTGTAGCGGCGCACAAAACTTTTTTTTTATTTTGTTGACCATACATTGAAAGACAAACGATTATCCTAGCGAATTATCCGCAATGAGTAACATATTTAGCATTAAATGTATTCACGATACACACATAAGAACAGTGAATGGACAGAAAGAAAGAAGAAGGAGGAAAGTGGCATAATGACATGGAATAGAGTAGAATGTGAATATTCTTTAAAAGCAATGTGGTTTAGGACAAAGTAGTTCAACATCTATATTTCCAGCTAAGGAGTAACACATCAGTTTGGCTGATGATATTTTGAGCTTAGTGTTGCCTTTTTTTTTGGTTGCTCAAAATATGTCAAAATATAATGTGTTGTATTTCATTGATAAATGTACTTATTTCATGTATATAAGTACAATGTATAATTTTATAGGTGTGTATCAGGGGAGAAAAATGTAATGATTCTCATTAACCACATGTATATTTATTTATATTGTCCTTGTCTAGAATGTTTTATATATATATATCAGTGTGATGTAGAATGTATGTGTGTGCTCTTTGTTACCTACATGTATCAGATATATGAAAGTATGATTTTTGCCACTAACAATTATATGAAATATAATTTATACTCTGTTTGATTTAGTAAGTGATTTGTATGTACCCCTTGTTTATTTCATTTTATATCAATAAATATGAATAACATGCAAGTTATTTTCTAAGAAGAATTCCTTGTTCTGGAATGTTTTATGTTTTGTTTGGGACGTCCTAGGGTTTCATCAAGTGCATGTGTGGTGGTATTGGACTAATCTGCAATTTTTTGTGTTGTATCTGAACAGTAATAAGTGGATGGCCTCACATGTATAAAATTAGTCCACCCCCTGGACTGTATTTAGCAATCCGCCGACAAGGAAGGTTGGTGGCGCATCACATACAAAAAATTTTCACCTTTTTTTTTTTCGGGCGGACAGATTCCTGGAGTCGCACAATCAATGGTCTGGCGCGGTGTGCATACTATGTGAATCAGTGGCGTAATGTGTGTGGGAGAAGAGAGGCGGACGATAAAATACGGCCAGTATCTAGACTAGTATAAAATAAGCAAACAGATTCATAGAAGATACATTGACGAAGACCTGCGTTATGTTAAAGTTTGTGTGACTCACCAGGGCCCGGTTGCATGATTTTACCATTGATGGTAAATTTGCTACCAATAACATCTTCTCTGGAAACCTTGAATTTGATTGGCTGTTGAGAGATGTTAGAGTTCAATGGTGATGGTACTATAACATGAATAATGATGGTATTATTGATGTTGACAGTTGTGATGATGGTGGTCAAATGATGATACGGACAATTTTGATAAAAAAAAGTAGGCCTATACATGCGAGGGATGCCAAAAATAATGGAGACCAAGAGAAAGGGGCAGAAAGGGGAATGGAATATGCAGTGAGCAAAAGAGAGAGAGAGAGAGAAAGAGGGGGGGGGGGAGGTGAGACAGAGAGAGAGAAGGAGAGAGGTGAGAAGGAGAGAGGGAGAGAGAGGTGAGAGGGAGAGAGAGAGAGAGGAGAAAGAGAGGGGGGGTGCACGTGGCTTACATAATAGTGTTTGAGCGAAGAATGGCAGTTATGTGCTCATACTGTAAAAAGGTCTAGTTATGCAACTATAGAAACCATATGTAAGCCATGTAAACCATATGTATCATATTTACATACGATACATGCATGTTAAGGCCAAATTCTCAGCTGAACTATCGTGTTGAATGACTGCTTGCAATAGAGTAAAATAATCAGGATTCCATGGATTGCACATTTTGTACAAACATGTGTGACACAGGATAAAGACACGAAATGAAGATCGTTTTTATGGACTTTTTATTTCAACACCAAATCAAAACCTGTATCAAAGGTACAAACCAAATATATCAACATAATAAGTACATTTATGAACGAATACACAAGGACGTGTAAAACACAAGATCCCTTCTGCAAACATATACCGCACATTAGCACTGTACGATCTGTATTCCTGACTCTCTCTCTCTCTCTCTCTCTCTCTTTCTCTCTCTCTCTTTCTCTCTTTCTCTCTCTCTCTCTCTCTCTCTCTATCTCTCCCTCTCTCTCTCTCTCTCTCTCTCTCTCTCTCTCTCTCATTCTATTCTCTCTCTCTCTCTCTCTCTCTCTCTCTCTCTCTTTACACCATGTTAAACAATCATCTCTGCTTTATTCTAAGTACTAAGATCTTTACACTCTTGAGTTAGTCTGTGTTCAGCCATCCATCTCAGTACCAGGCCGTGAAAACTCCATTGACTTATTTCATACTCCCATGCCAAATGTAATGTGAGGGTAGATCTGTAGCCAGGCCGGATCTTGTGTACTATACTCTGCCTCGCTAAAGATGGCGCTATTCCATAACAATCTGCAGTGCCGACGGCACAGGAGCCTTCCGAAGGCCGTGACCAACCCCCAGGACTGGACGGTTGAAAACTCACTGGTATTCATCCACCTAAAATGCAAACAGATGCAATTCTGTTTTAAAAGGATCACACCGACCAACCTGTCATCACCTTCGGAACCCATGAACTGGACCATGTCCATGAAAGCAAACTTCTAGGAGTTTGGATTCAAGACAACTTGAAATGGGACAGGCAGTTTGACGAGATAATTAGGAAGAGCAAAAAGAAAATCTATATAATGCTCAGTAGACTCGGGAAGTTCAAAGTGCCTCAACAGGACCTCATATGCATCTACCAGGCACTTATGTAAGATCCGCCCTTGGGTACGCTGTACCGGTGTGGCAATGTGGACTGTCTGAGCAGCAAGCAAAGGACCTATATATAGAACATAAAAAAAAAAAAAAAAGCATGCCGTCGAAAATTATATTTGGAGAGTATACTTTTTAGTCAAGTTTACGGGTGGGGCATAGAACATTCTGTTGTTGGCTTTGATTTACATCATCCAAGCTCATTTTTACTAGAGATAGGAATGGAAAACAACAAATCAAAGTGGATATCGAATTGTTTTCTTTTTCAAACGAAAGAAGAAGAAGAAAAAGAAGAAAAGGATAAGGTTGCTAAGGTTGCTAAGGTTGAAAAGAACAGATAAGGGGAAAACATATAAAAAAAAAATAATAAAAGATTACGCGATGGTTGCCAGGCGTTCAGGTGTCGCGACTTGGGGCCAAATCTATGACCTTTTACCGACTACCATTAGTGCCCTTCTGATATGGCGATCTCGGCCCAAAGCATGTCTCTTCGTGAACTCCTGGAACTCTAGCCGAGGCCCTGACGATTTAGGGGAGGAAACAAGGCTGATCCCAATCACACGGTGCCAAACCGCAAAAATCCTTGAACCTGTATTAGCGTCAGACGAGATTCGAACCCGTGCGAGGCGCACGAGTGTGAGCTTACTGCCGGCGTATTAGACCTCTCGGCCACAATAGCGTCGGTGCTAAGTCAGGAGAATTTACTTGTTACATGGTTTTTATGTTTATATTTGCATCCCTCCACGGTGAATGTAGCTGCCCTAAGCTGTGAATGGATCGTGCCCAAAATCGTTCATGCACCATAAACATTGCCTTTTGTGATGCGGACAAAATTGAAAAGGGACCCTTTGAAATTGTGTCCGCATCACAAAAGATCGTGTCCACAGTGCCAGTAACACACAGACCTATGGTACACACAAAGTCATGACAGGCTGTGTTTAGAAGTTCATGCTAAGTTAAATGTGTAGGTTATTGATGGTTAATAGACCGGTTTACTAATGTAGTCAAATTTATGGATGTTTCTTCCCTCGGGGCCTGGTAACGACTTAATTATTCCATCAACCTGTACATAACAATGGTATTTCAGTACTTGGAATCACTTTGCATAGATCAGTTGTTGCTATGTCGGGCAAACCTCGGGCAAGCTTTTCGGTTGTCAGGGGCAACCTTTGCTAAACTGGAATGCATAAAATTTGAATATGTTAGTAAACCGGTCTATAACGTTGTAGTGTACGACGATATACGGTGGATGTTAGAATGTTTTTGTTTAAATGCTGCATATATGTCATCGTGCAGAGCTATTGAATAAGCCGTTTTCGCAATGTATTCACAACTTAATCCCTAACATGCTATGATATAAGCCTGTATCTGTTGATTCAGTTACAATTGGTGGAATGCACTCTGAATATATTAGTTGTTGCTACTCGACAAACCTGGGACAAGCGTTTGGTTTACCATTACTAGTTATTACTAAAAGTTCGAAAGACGTGACTTAACCGTCGGTCTATTGAAGAAACAAGTGACTCTCGTGTGCGTGGCCTTTTTTCGCCATTAGTACTGTACATGTACACATAAACAAAAAAGGAGCGAGCTCTCCGCGAGGACCTAACGGAAACACGAGACGAAAAGGCAATAAGCTTAGACTTAATTGTACTTCTGCACTAGGAGAATGGAGCATGAAAGTGCTACAGACTTTACAAAAGGCTAGCAACTGGCACGGATGGGGTAATATTAATCATTATGAAATGGCGATGAGATCTTCATAATTATTATCATAATTATGCCCATGGCTGAATCCTTATGAGGGAGGTATACTGGGTTGACTCACATTTGTAAACAAAAAAAACATAGCGTTGAGTTTTTCGAAAATAAAAACAAATTCCACATCAGGTTTTGTATAAATTATATAGTAGACCCTATCAATATGATTTCAGTATGATAGCTTCAACGTCATTCTATTACGATAATAATTACTTTAAAAAGTATTCATTAGAATTGCATGTTTTAACATTACTTTTTCTGACAGCATATTAATATACATTGTACATACCAGTACATCACTGAAGAGGAGAAGATAAAAATACTTCACTAAGTACTGCTAAGTCAACATATTTTCTTATTGACCTTTACGGTCACCTACAATTATTGCTTCCGATGAGATGGGGGGGGGGGGGGGCGCTGAACTACATACGGCCGCTCAGATCAGGGCGTGGAAGGGAGGGGTAGGCCACTGAACTATATACCACTACGTAGTGGTATAGTTCAGTGGGGTAGGCTCACTGAACTCTATCGAGTTCAGTGAGGAAAATTTAGTCTCTTTTGCCAGTCGCTTTGAAGAATTGTCCGCGATATATGCCACGTATTACACGCAGTCCAACACACACCAACATACAACAGGTAATTCGTAGTACACGTATCGCGCCGCACTAGCGGCACCATAGAGCGCTACAGTTTAGTGTACTTCAGCAGAACCCAAGCCTTAGCACCTAAAGAATTTCGTCTTGTCTTGTAAGTATTTAGGGAGTCGTGTGGACTGAATTCGTTTTTTACGAGTAATTGCCATTATTTTATTCTTAATCATCACATTGCCTCTGTGAGTGGTAGGCTCGGGCCTGGCTTGAGCTTTCCATTTCCACTTCAGTTCCACATCGACCATCAATCACGATCATCGTAACGTACGTAAACACACTAACACGGTGTCAATGTTTAAAACATTTATGTGTCTCTCTCTTTTCTTAACTTTACTTTACTCTCATCCGACGATGCTATATTATTGTGCCTACCACCACGCCAAAGGCATGTGGATCCTTGTAGGAATATTTCATAACAACATGCTTTTTTCTGGACAGGAATAATCGTCTCATTCGGGGCATTCTTGAATCAAAATTACATATTTGTAATTTGGTCCAAATATGTATATTTGAACATACCCGGCATTCAGAGGAGTCGGATGCAATCTCAGTAGATCCAATGTTCAAATTTACTGATCTAATCACGACTCTCTTGATCCAAAGCTCAGTGCTACGCAGTGAGCGGGCTGGGCGCAGTATGGTATTCTATAGAATCTTCTGCCTCATATTCATAAAGAAGATTATGACTTTTGGACCAATGTTTAGTCTGTTCTTGAAACGGTTCCACCTAACTGAATTTAGTATTTAGTGTTAGAATGCGACGTAGTCTTGTACAAAAAGGTGACGTCACATTTCCAAATTCCAGTTGTAGGCTCTTACTACTGTTGTGTGTGTGGCCTTTACTGCTTTAGTTGCATGTACATGAATTGCATATCATTTTCTTTCTTGCATCATAAAATGTAAGCAACTGCAATATATACCAACTCAATCAATACAGACCTCTAAATCGAAAATGTGTTTTTCTTTATGTTGATACCGCTATCCCAACTCAAACCAGGATCAAATGGCCTGACATCCCGCTCTTCTGTGACTGGTCACTGACTAAACTATCATCAAGATGTCGCAGGGCGGGGCAGTAGCCCCCAGGGAGGAGGGCGGGGACACTAAGCAGACCCCCGCCCCAAGTCCAGGCACTAAGTCTGGCGCTGGCAAGGTGAGTCCGCTAGGAGCCCATGAACAGCCTGACATTAATTCAATTTAATTCAATTTAGTATTTAATATCATCATCTCACAGCCTCGGCTGAATTGCATGACAATGTACAAAATCTAAATACATGTATGCACAAACAAAACCAATGAAATAAAATACATAGATTGATAAAATGGTGACTAAACCTCGAGGCCTAACATCTGACCGGTCGATGTAAACAACTTGTAGTGACCACATGTGCACTGGGTATTTGAATGTTGTGCAGTCTGAATTTAAGTCACATTGTTAACATGAATCTTGAAAGTCTTTCTATCATTTTCTGTGATGTTTGTCTCATCGTTTCATTGTATTTCTTTTATCTCGAGTACATATACTTTGTATATATCTTAACTACAAATGTTTTGATTATTTTTGTATGTTACTTTATTTGCCCATTTTGTACAATGGAGTGCGATCTTTATATTGGTTCTAGAGAGTGTCTTGAATCTTGCATCTTCAATGTTTCAAAATCTTTCTCCAATGTAGCTGGAGAGCCTGCCCAAGGAAGATCTCATCAAGTATGTCAAGAAACAAGCCATGCAGGTCCAAAAGATGAAAGCCAAATGTGAAGGTGAGAACTTTCTTGCAGATGACAGACATCCCTTCAAATAATCTCAGTGTATGTGTGTGTGTTTGTGTGTTGTTTTTTCAAAGGTGTCAACAGTTATTTTGTTATACCTAGTATTTTCTGCTATAGAGTACCAAAGTGATGTCGTCATATGAGCATGTTGTTGAGACAATTGGCTCTAAACAATCTCACTCCAGTGAGAGGTTTAGCTGTTCGATATCGTCTATCGAGCTAGTGTCCGGCATTCACAATTACAGGCCCCGTTGTGACTACCGCTGCTTGCTCTACCCGTATGTTTTAGAGCCAGTTGTCTTGAGAATAATGCTCAAATGACGTCACACGGTACTCTATACCACTCCATTAATCATCAAACCATAATGTATTCACAAATTTTCCTCTTTTTTTAACTGCTTAGTAGCACGTAAATTACATTCACCTGTATCCAGTCATTCAGATTCAATGGGTGGAATGCACTAAGAATTTATAAGTTGTTGCTACTTGTACAAACCTCAGCCAAGCTTGGGGGTTACCATAGTAATATATTGTTGGAAAGACATGCATAACATGTGCATACATAATGAAAAAATGGTCTATTGCAACGCTGACAAACGAGTGAATAGTGACTATATCACTTTGGTACCTCAGCAACTATCCAGACTGCAAAAAAAAAGGAACCAGTTTCCTAGTCATGCATCACAAGAGACCATTTTTGTTATGTATTTGTAGGCAAATTTTATGCACTTTGTTCAAACAATATGCTACTAATGGTAACCCCAAAGCTTGTCCGAGGTTTGTCTGAGTAGCGACAACTAATAGATTCAGAGTGCATTCCACCAATTGAAATTGAATTACTAGATACAGGTGAGTGACATAACACATTAATACACAGTTAGGGAGAGAGCTGTGTATGCATTGTGAAGCACAATTTGCTGTGCATTTTGGGGGACAACTGTGACATAACTTTGAAATAGCAGGTTTTCTTTATACTGTAAGCTTTGCAACTATCTTCTTGTAAACTGTTCACAAACAGCAAAGTTAATAGAGCACCGAAGTGGTGTTGTCATATCCGTTGTTATTCAGGTTTCTGATTATAAACAGCGTCACTCAAGTGAGTCTCTCACTGGTCAGTTTAAATGGGTGGAATGCACTTGGAAGGTATGAGTTGTTGCTAGTTGGATAAACTTCAGACAAGCTTGGGGGTTTCTAATAGCAACATATTGTTGGCTAGTGTCTGGCACTCTCAATGAGGGAACCTGCTGTGATCACCTCTATTTGCTAAACCCACATAGTTTAGAACCATCTGTCTTGACAGCATGCTCATGTAACGCCACACTTTAGAACTCTTCATGAATATTCTTCACATTTGAGGAAGTCACTTGTGTAACACGCCTGGTGTACCCTATCGATATTTTCTTGTCTTGACTGATTGACATCTGGGCAGAGCTGAACAAGAAGAACGCAGAGCTCGCCAGTCAGAAGGACAGCGTAGCAGCCGGCTCTGAGTCCAGTGACAAGCTGAGAGAGATGGAGGAAGAATTGAAAGACCTAAAGGAGGAGAACCAGGGGGTTCAAGCAGCCTATAACGCAGTGCAGCAGCAGCTAGCACAGGCTGCAGAAGTACAAGAGGTGGGTAGAAGTTGATGGGCTGTATGCATGACACTTTAAATGATTTGTTTGAATGACGTGAATGAAATTTGTTTTAAAAAAATGGTCTATTAGTAAAAACATTTATGCATAGCAGTGGCTTGTGCTAGCCTTTTGCTTTAATCCAAATGCATGCAAATGAGCGATTGACTCTAGCCTGCCTGCAAGCAATTTTCAAAAGTTCAGGCAATAAGCTGTTATAGTAATATATTCCCAACTTCCCTCTTAACTGCATAATGACACGTTAAATTCGCTTTTACCTGTATCCGGTATATCGTGATTCAGTTTCAATGGATTGAACGCACTCTGAATCTGTTAGTTGTTGCTACTCCGACAAAACTCGAGCAAGCTTTGGGGATATCATCAATAACTTGTTGTTTAAACGATATGAATAAAATTTGCATACTTAACAAAAAAATGTTCTATCAGTAAAAACATATAATCTATGCATAAAACTTTTGATTTAAGCATGTTACTTTTCATTCTATTGTTGAATACGAAAACAAAAGGGTAATGGATATTGAGGGGTGTGAAAGAACATCATGTATTGTTTACAGGGCAGTAGGGAAATAACATATTTCTGAGTGTAAAAAAAGGTGACTACTATGCGTTCTACATGCAAAGCGTAGGAGGCAAACATTGATAACAAACAATATATTTATACACATGACAAGAAGATATTAGTGTTTTTGTTTAGGGTTTAAAATATAGAAGGCAGCATCCATAAGTCCATGCTTAACGAAACCAATGTTAATAATGTGCTTCTGACTGGGAATGTTTCCATCTTCTAGACGCTGCAAGAAGCGCTGAATTCTGCGTCAGATCAGCGGAATCGGGTGGAGAAGGAGCGTCAAAATGCGGTAGCAGACCTGGAGAAAGCTCGCTCGAAATTGAAGGTACCGAGGAGTCTGCGTTAATTTTCCACACACTGTAGATATGTTTGCTTTGTCAAGTAGACACGGGATAGGTTCAGCCTCTCAGCACCAATCCAGGGGAAGCCTATTGACTTACAACACATTTCTTGCTCTTGTGAGAGGGCTGATATGTTTACTGAAGTATGGATATGATTACGCACATGGCTCTTCTCCAGCGTATTGATCAGGCATTAATGAAGGACTGATATCTACAGTTAAAGAAAAATTGACACTTTTGAAAAATAATTTTGAATAGGTTACATCTTGAATCAAGCTAAAATCTACACATCATAAAGTCAAGGAATGTTCATTTTTTTACAAGCAGGTTTTGTGACATTTCGTCAATTACTTTTCTTGTAATGATTCTGTGAATATTTAATGAGATATCCATTTTGGACAAGCTTGGATTGAAAAATGTGAGTGTATCCGATAATTTTTTCAGAACACAACAATGGATATTGTGCATCACACATGTTAATCTACAACCTCTTTTCTGCCGGAAGCATCATGCGTTATAAATGACACTGTGATGGCAGTTGCTAGTGGATTGACTGGTGTGGTGCACGATCATTGTTGTACACAAAATTTTAGGTTCAAATTTGTCCAAAAGTGAAAAGTGCACGGAGATGAAGTATGAACTATGAAGACAACATTTCTATGTCTGCAGTGCGTGTGCTAAATATGGGTGACTTGTTTTAAAGGGCATATACTGTAATGGGAAGGCAAAAAAGCCTGCAAAAGGTAATTGTTAGCAATCTTCTTGCCAATGGTCTTAAATTCATGTATTGTCTATTTTAGAAGCTTGCTGAAAGTTATTTGCCCTCAAATGATGTACATTTGGAGCAATGAGTGATTAAATCACAAATCCTCAAAATGTTCAGGCCGAACATTTTGAGGATTTAATCATTAATCATTAATTACTCCATATGTGGATCATTTGAGGGCAAATAATTTTCAGCAAGCTTCTAAAATAGACAATACATGAATTTAAGACCATTGACAAGAAGATTGCTAACAATTACATTTTGAAACCTTTTTTGCCTTCCCAGTACAGTATATGCCCTTTAATTGCAGTTTGGTTTTGTTGTATTTTCTGCTGTGTAAAGGGGATGGAGGAGCAGGTACAATGCATGGAGATGAAGGAGGAAACCATGAAGACAACATTCCAGTGTCTGCAGGATGAGCAGCGGTCAATGGCTGAGGAAAACAAGGTAAAATAAAAATCTGTTTTTGTAATATATTGACAACTTCCCCATGTAAATGCATTACGACATCCACCTGCATTTCATGATTCAATTTCGATGGATGGAGTTGCCACTGACAATGTTTGGACGAGCTTTGAGGTTAGGGTTGTCAGATTTATTTTTATGTACTCAAATTTCTCTACACCCGAGTATGCCCAGATCGTGATTGTGTTCATGATGTCAATCTCTTAAAACAAACTTTATAACGGTTTTGCCATCTTTATTTGAAAGTGAGTTTAGAAATCAATATCAATGAAAGCCTTGTTATGCTTGTCGTCTCATGGCTTTCTTCTTCATTAAATGCTAAAATAATGATCGTACAGTTGGGCCTGCATCAATGTCACAGCTGATTAAAATCTATTGCAGTCAGAGTGCAGTAAATGTACGGAGCTGATTGCATTTGATTGCAATCACTGTGCATTTGATCTCAGGCTCTAATGCATGTAACATGCCAACAAATCAATATTTGATGTCAATCATGTGTCCTCAACTCTACAGTATTGGAGACTACTCCTACTTATCTCGTTTCACAGAGCTTAAAAGAGCAAGTTGGTATCCTGGCAGAAGCTCGTGACCAGACCATCGAGTCCCTGAAAGCCCTGAAGCAGTCAATGTCATCTGAGACGGCAAAGGGGGACGATGCCAACAAGCGTCTGGATGCGATCACAGCCGAGAGAGACCAACTCGCTCAGAATTTGAGTTTGCTCCAGGAAGAGCACAAGACAACTCTCGGGGAGATGGAATCTCTCAAGTTGACCCTTGACAACGTTCTTGGGGAGAAGGAGTCACTCGTTGGAGAGGCGAAGAAGGTGTCGGAGCTTGAAGAAAGTCTGAGGAATCTTGAGAAGGGCTGCACGGAGAAGGATGCAGAGTTGGAGGAGAAGAGGAAGGAAGTGAGTGAAAAAGATGAGAAAGTTGCTCGACTGCTCAAGGAGAAAGAGCAGAGAGAAGAGGAGATGAACGGAATCAAGTCTTTTCTAGAAGAGTCTATCGAGGTGGCTAAGGCTGATTCTAAGAAGATGGAGGAAGAGTTGCAAACTGCTAAGGAGACTGCTGCTACCATGGCAACCCAGAGGGAGAAAGAGGTTGCCCACGTGAAGAAGGAGATGGGGCAGATGATGGAGGAGCTGAAGGAGACAATCAGCAGGAAGGACCAGGAGGTGGAGCATATTAAAGCGGAACAGGAGCAGATGCAGAAGGTAGCAGACGAAGACTCCGAAGTGAGACGAGAGATGGAGGCTGCCCTGGAGGCAAGAACAAAGGAGGTGATTGAGAAGGAGCAGAGGGCAGTGGAGCTGGAGAAGGAGGTCGCAAGTTTAAAGGAGATGATGGAAAAGGGCGAGAATGAACAGATTCAGAGCCTCACCGTTGCCAAGGAGGAGCTTACGAAGGCACTGGAAGAAGCAAAAGAGGAGATGAAGAGGAAGGAGGAGGAGACGGAGAAGGGTGAGAATGAACAGATTCACAGCCTCACCGTTGCCAAGGAGGAGCTTACAAAGGCACTGGAAGAAGCTAGAGAGGAGGTGAAGAGGAAGGAGGAGGCGATGGAGAAGGGCGAGAATGAACAGATACAGAACCTCACCGTTGCCAAGGAGGATCTTACGAAGGCACTGGAAGAAGCTCGGGAGGAGGTGAAGAGGAAAGAAGAGGAGATTGAGAAAGGAGAGAATGAACAGATTCAGAACCTCACCGTTGCCAAGGAAGAGCTTACGAAGGCACTGGAAGAAGCTAGGGAGGAGATGAAGAGGAAGGAGGAGGAG
The DNA here is from genome assembly GCA_963669155.1 of Arbacia lixula. Lineage (NCBI taxonomy): Eukaryota > Metazoa > Echinodermata > Echinoidea > Arbacioida > Arbaciidae > Arbacia > Arbacia lixula. Next base: position 1,152,035 of record OZ022590.1, on the reverse strand, counting down.
ATGGAGAAAGGAGAAAATGAACAGATTCACAGCCTCACCGTTGCCAAGGAGGAGCTGACAAAGGCACTGGAAGACGCTAAGGAAGAGACAAAACAAAAGGAGGAGGAGATGGATGGAGTGAAGGAACAGCTAATGCTCATTAGACAGGCTCATCTCGAGAGCATGCAACAGAGCTCCAAGTTTCAACAGAAATATGAAGAAGCAACGCAAAAAGAGGCATCAGGAAGATTGGAGGTATGGTTGACTTTGTTACTATTTATTTCACTGTTTTCTTGTCTTTCTCTTATAATCTTTCTGTCTTTAGAATAGAAGGGTTTATGCTGATACTAGGTGCAAATACATCATATTTTATGATTGACATAAATTGAATTTGAGAAATTGTTGGCTGTGTATGTGTAATAAAATAATACAATATATTTCTCACTTGAAATCAGTCAGGCTAGATTTTCAGAGAAAAGTCAGACTGTTAATTATTTGATCTAAATTTGATTTTGATTTACTATTTCTTTGATCAGAGTCACAAAGATGCAAAAGCAGAAAACAGACTTCTAGAAGAGAGAGATCAACTGAAAGAACAGAAGGAGAGATTAGAAAAGGACTTTGCTGAACTTCAGAAAGAGAAAAACCAGGGTAAGTGGTTAGAGTGCAAGTCAGCCTCGACAATGATTATAAGAGATTGCTATGTAGTGAATGTAGATAAGGTATGGGCCAGTTATCAACATTTTCAGTCACACAATCCTTACAAGTCTGAAGAGTTCAATTAATCATTAACCAAATTGTTTATTTTCATTACTAGTACTTTACAATCAATATTTCAATGATAATCAGAGAAGTTGAAATCATAAAGTGTAGGGTGGGTGTTATGTTGCGTGTTTGATTTTCATTCTGCTCATATTGTTTTATTGATATTTCTGATTTACATACATGCTGTAAACCTCAAATGAATTAAATGTCACATGTTTGTTTGCAGGCCAAGAGCAGCTTGAAGAATTACAGAATTTGAGAGAAGAGCTCCATGCAAGAATTGCCGACATGGAGAAAGAGACAGCAGACACGAGCAGTGCGCTCCAGACTCGCATCCAAACACTGGAGGAGGAGAAGGAGACTCTGGCAAATAGACTTACAGACCTGGAGCAGGGATCCAGCATGGAGAAACAAAGTCTCCAGGAAAGGATGAGAGAGCTGGAACAAGGAGCAACTGATTCAAACAAAGAGCTAGAGGTCCAGCTACTCAAACTGAAGGAAGAGAGGGATTCATTGGAGGCAAACATCAGAGATATGGAGCAAAGATCTAGCCAGATGAAACAAAATCTTCAAGAAAGGATAACAGAGCTGGAGAAAGGAGCAACTGATTCAAACAAAGAACTAGGGGAACAAATACTCCAATTGAAGGAGGAGAAGGAGGCATTGGAGACAAATATTAGAGATATGGAGGATAAATTCAGGTTGGAGAAACAAAATCTCCAGGAACGAATAGCAGACTTGGAGAATGGAGTAACTGACTCCAACAAAGAGCTAGAGAAAGAGATTCTCAAACTGAATGAGGAGAAAGAGTTGCTGGAGAAAGGTCTCAAAGACCAGGAAGAGGGATCCAGGATGGAGAAAGAAAGTCTCCAGGAAAGGATAACAGAACTGGAGGAAGGAGCAAGTGACTCCAACAAGGAGCTAGAGAAAGAGATTCTCAAACTGAACGAGGAGAAAGAGTCGCTGGAGACAAGTCTCAAGGACCAGGAGCAGGGATCCAGGATGGAGAAAGAAAGCCTCCAGGAGAAGCTCTCTGGCCTGGAGGCGGAGAAAGTGAAGTACGCAGCCAACTTTGAGCGGCTGAAGAAAGCAAGCCAGGCCAAGGTGAACCAGCTGCAGGAGCAGGTGAAGGAGCTCAGGAGCTCCAGGGAGCAAGGAGACGGGGAGAGGGAGACACGCCTGGCCTCCCTTCAAGGTAAGCATGTACCACATCGTCCAGTTTGGCAATGTATACCTCAGATTTTGTTGATCTAGCTTTGTAAAAAAAAAATAGTAATAAATGCCATTTTCGAACAATTTGCTGGTACTACAAAATTTCCGAATTGCTGTAAAAAGTAACGTTGGATAACGAAGATTTTCGATCTGCAGCTCATCGGGTTATCCACGCAGATATGAACAAATTACAAGAAGAACCAACTATTTACACTAAAAGCTAAGGTTAACCTCTGTCTTAACTTACCTGTTCTTAACTTACCTTTCAGTCGGACAGTCTTGTTGATGTCTTGAATTTGATCCTTGCTGTACCTCTTCCGAAAATTCACGAACAATTTACTGGTACTACAAAATTTCCAAATTGCTTTAAAGAGTAACATGTTGGATAACGAAGCTTTTCAGCTCATCAGGAAATGCCATTTTAAAATACATGCCTCAGATTTGTGCAAGTTAAATTGTGTTGCACAAGGTTAACTTTGACTATGCATGCTTTACATTTTGATTCACTGAAGTATTCTGAATTGCATTATGTGTGGTAAACTTTGGCTATGCATATATCTGATGTTGTTTTTGTAAGCCGCTTGTGCCTGTTCTAGCACGATATCTCAAGCAAACACAACTGTTGACTTCAGCTTTGAAGTACCGGTACACTCATGACCTTGATACATTATTTTGATGATATTAGAATGAATGTGTCAATACCAAATATGGCACAAGAACTCTATCCATCAGGAGAAACATGTGGTATGAATTATAAGTTATTATAGCACTGCACAGATCAAGAAGCAACATACATCAAATAAATTGCTAAATCTTTTGTAAAAGCAAAGCTATTTGAAGTTTAAAAAAAAAAATGAGATCAACTTGTAAAGGCCTGCACACCCTATGTGAAGTTAATGCTTTGTGTTTACTGTAAGCCCTATGATCCTGAAAGCAGTCCGTTTTTATTTTTTAAACAACTCATCCGTCTCCTTCCATGAACACAGATAAAGTGGCCACACTGAACGACTCGCTCGCTGAGCTACAGGAGACCAACGCAAGTCTTCAATCCAGGCTAGAGGAGGTTTTATCTGAGAAGAACGCCCTCTATAATGACCTGGAAACAGCCATGCATCAGAGCGAGGCTACCGCTGAGAAGGAGAGTGACCTCACACAAAAGGTCAGTGAACTGGAGGTCACGCGGCAGAAGCTGATTGGTCAGATGCAGACCATGCAGGTAATAATGTCTTTATTGTTCGTGGTTGCTAGCAACAGATCTCTCGCCAGTGTTTATTTTACGCTGTATGAATACCGTAGCTTAATCTTTTTGTTTAGCAACATATTTTTGTGCGGAAATATCCCACAAAAGCATAGGCAAAACAGAAATATCTTTACTGACAAGATTTTTTTATTAAGCATAAAGCCAATCCTGGTGACAGTACTGTCTGGTCACTTTTTATTTTATCCGATAATTATTGTTTTTCCATCTCAGTCTAAACTAGATGAGCATCTGACTGAGAACGAGTCTCTCAAGTCAGCCTTGGATGAGACCCAGTCTCAGAAAGATGATCTGATGGAACAAGTCACTCGCCTCAGGGAGACCGTAGCTGAACTCAATGCACAGGTCAGCTAGCTGTACTCCCATTCCACTCAGCAATCTTTCATGATTATCACTACATTCTCACATTTACCCTTTCTTTACTGAGCTGGCGTGATTACAGTACTTCTCCCTCTCTTGTTCTCCGTCTATAAAAGACAAAATAATGAGCACCCCAAAGAAGAAATATTCCTCTTCAGCATGTTTATTTTTTCGCATGTTGCATCTTTTTATCGCCATCACAACGTCTTACAAAACAGAAATATTGATAAACTTTTCTTCTCCGGCGTCTACATTAACTTCTTTGTGTTTATATATGTTGTAGGTTACCTGTTATTCAGTACTCCCAAGCTTGGAGAGTATCTATATTGCCTGTATGGTTCATTTTTATGTGATGGTAGAAAACACCCAAAGATGCGATGTGTGTTGTCAAGTGGTTCTAACTTAATCCTTCTGTCAACCTTGTTCTTGTAGAAGGGCCATTTGGAGGAAGAATCGCTGCAGAGATCAGCCAGTCAAAGTGACGATACCAAACAACAAATAGGTAAGCCTTACCTGGGCCCCCGTAACACATAGATTTGCAATCAATCACAAAATGGCAATGGCCAATCAACATTATTGTTGCATGCGCTTTTTGTTCAACAGACTGACCAGTAACCAATCAGAATTGGCCTTCAAATTTGCAAGTGATCGCAAACATAAAGGTCATGTTCTACAGGTGTGTTCTCTTCTGTGGCATGTTAAGACAATCCTGTTTTAGCCTTGCTTCCAGTCCATTCAGTATTTTTAATCCATTCTATTCAAAGAGGTCTGGCTGCAGTAGACTAATCCTTCTCAATACACCATTTTCTTTACGTATGCAACTGTTATTCACGTCGTTCAAACAAAACGTTACTAATGGTAACCCCAAAGCTTGTCCGAGGTTTGTCTGAGTAGCAACAACTAATAGATTCAGAGTGCGCTCCATCCAGTGAAACAGAATCACGAAATCCAGGTGAATGTAATAACGCATCACCAGGCAGATAGAGGGAAAGATGTAAATACATTACAAAAATGGCTTACTGTAATTCCTTGCAACTATGATGACACTGTGATATTCCATTCATACTCATTGCATGAACGCATAACACTATGTAGCATGATTCATCACATCTCGTTAGTCTGAGTTACAAGGAAGTCGGTTGGGACAGTGTTTATTCTCAGCCCTGGCATCAGTATTCTATGTATCACATGACCAATGTCAACATCATTTGAGGGCTTCTTTTAAAGTCTGATGTAACAAAATTAACATCTTGAACCAAATTACTGTAAAACCGGGAATTTTCACCCTTTTGGAGACATTTATTCCTGCGCTTTTCACGCAACACAGAGCCACCTCGAATCTGAAACCATTCTGCTATCTTAAGCAGGTTAGACGCACAAGTCTGTTGTTTGGGTAGTCCGGAGTAACTAGTACTGGCATTCAACTCGTATGTGTGTGTGTGTGTGTTGCATGCTGTGATGCATCACACAACCATCGCTCTTTTTGTGGCATTAAATGTTTGTGGTAATGCTTTATTCTGGGCTTTATTGATCATTTTACTGCACACGGTGTATTTTTTAAGTGACAAGTATTTGTCACAAGTATTTAATCATCCAGTGAATGTGCTGCAGTTGTGCTGTGCCGTTAAAATTTACTTGCGCCAAAATTACTGGTTTTACAGTAAGTACTTTTTACTCGATGAGTTTTTTTTTCTGGGGCTCTTTTGTAATTTATGAGGGTTTTTTTTTCTCACTAGGGCTCAATCAGCCTTTTTTTTTGTTTTGCTGGTATGTTTGTATTGCCTTGGCTCTGTGATAAAAATTATCTGTCGGCATATTCAGGTGCTCTTCAGAAAATATGACATTTCTAATACTTATCTCAATGTTGTATTATTCAAAGAAATGAATAGATATTCTCTCTTGTTGCTTCTAACTAACCAGAATCTCTGAAGAAATCTTTGAAGGAGTCTGAGGAGAAGATGCAGAAGATGAAGGTATTGGTTCTCAAGACCAAGAAAGAACTGGAAATGACCAGGAAACAGGTAAAAAACTGCAGAAATATGTCCATTCTTATAGTTTCTCATTAACAATAAAACATAAAAGCAGTCTTGTTTAACCCTATTCTGACTGGGGTTTTTTTGAGAGCACGTTTTGACTTGGAGAGGGTGATGATTTTGACACCCCCCGACCACCCTTAATATCACGGCCACGGAAGGTTGAATCACAGCAACATTTTGCATGGAGATAGAGGAACATGTAAATACCGTGGCTGCATAATATTTTTTTTGGTAAAAGTATTCAATTTTGTGTCAGTTATAATTTATGCAAATTAGATGCATATTTTACAAATTTATTTTGGAAAAGATGGCATGAAGGTCAAACATGTTTATTTTTTTTCATCAGTCTCTGTGCCATCTCCACCAATCAGATAAGCCCTTTACTGGTCATGTGATTGATTCTCTCCTGTGACGTAGGTGGCGTCAGTGAGTCAGGAGAGAGACCAGGCACAACGGAAGTTTGAGTCGTTGGAGAACAAACTGTCAGGAAGCCAACAGCATATGGAGAACTACCAGGTCAGCAAGATGACTAGAAAACACTTCACAACAACTGTTTACAAGAGCTAGAAAATCTTAAGGATTCCAATATTTCTAACTAAAAATCGATAACTATGTAATGTATGATGAATCATTGAATATAGAAAATAACAAAAGCTTGAAAAGAATCCACCAACAACATTTATTTGAATGAATCCAGGAGCAAATAAGCAAATGTTTGAGGAAGCACAGACATACAGTGTATGATTAGAAAGTTAGTGATTTGTAACTCTGTAATTACTAGTGCTGAAAGCATTCATGTGGAAATGCTGTATATTTATCCCAAAAGAAACATTTATTATCAGCTCTATGTTCCCTATTTTCTAGAGGTGGTTTAAGTTACATGTAGTTTTATGCTTGACCTGGACTGACTTCATTCGGGCTACAAAAACATGTAGGATTTTGTCAAAAAAATCACTGAATCACATCTCAGTCTTTTACCCTAGGGAAAATCACTGGAACGTATTTTTGACAAAATGACACAATTGACATTTGAATGTCTTGTTATTGGTACTGAATTAAATGGTATGTGACAAATCAAAGCCACCGGATACATTAACCAATCATGCACATTGATATGTACACCATCTCCACTCTGTGGGGGGTATGCTTTGACAGTTGTTTACTTGTGTGTCCATCCTCTAGAGTCTTCACCATGAGTATGAGAAGCTGCAGGATGAGGTGGACGCAAAGAAGGAAAGGTAATCACCAAATCTTCTTGAGGTTTTCCTGACAGGAAAGTCCACCCTTAAGTTCAGTTGGTTTTGATAAAAGCAAAGACATGAAAAAAACATACAGGTATTAGTGGAGGTTTGACTAAAATCCGTCAAAGTATAAGAAAGTTGCAATTTTTTATAATTTAGATTTTGCGACATCATGTGTGAGGTACATTCCCACATGTTTTGTGCTGTATAATTCCATAAATTGTCATTTATTCAATGATATTTGATCATTTTGCAGAGTTACTGGACTGGAAAAGCAGCTTGCAGAGGCCAATCAAGACCTTGCTGTAAGTTATGTGAATTGTATAACTAATTCAAATGAATCTAAATACGTTTTTTATGATTCATATGAATATGAAATTGGGTTTAATGCAAACAAACTACTTTGGAGAAGTCATAAAAGTAATTTGATGTTCATTCTATTGCTTACCTAATTTCTAACTCTAAGAATGGTTCTGTTCAGAGCTATTCAGAAAGATGAAACAACAGTTCCTTTCAGGACTACTCTCTTAACTGTTGTTCTTAGAGCTTTTCTGCAAGATTAAACCCAATGGTGCCTTTTTGGACTACACATGGGAAACTGTGACACTCAGTATATACTATCCTTAACATGCAAGCTCCTCCATCCAAGGAACATCTCAAATACTATATTAATAAGATAGATAGATCATATAGGCACGCGCAGACAGCCAGGCAAATTTTGACCACGAGTCTAGCATATGACCGGCCGAAGAAAACTGCACAAACAACCATGTATGCACTGTACATTTGAATGTTGCACTGACCGAACTTACATCCCATTGTTAATGGCCGTTTTCTTGAATTCCTTCATCGTGTTTCCTATGATTCACAAAAGCTACATACCCATCTGTGTGCAGGCTCTTATGTGTAGTGTTAATGACTGGTCCCATGCATAGTTTTCCATGTCTCTGCAGCCTTTGTTTTCATCATGCTGAGGTTGTGACTGAGGAAGTGACGTCACTCCACCCAGGCCTATTTACCCTTTGTGTGCTAGAGAAAATGAGACTCTATGGCCTGTATTGGGAACAGAGGTTTAAAGCAAACGGTGTACTCAACCTGGACTAACTTTATGGGATGCCAAATGAGTAGTCTGATGCTATCCCCAAATCATTGATTTCCATCACTGAATCCCAAAATTGGTCGATTTTAATTAGTCGCCATAATTACTATATGGCCAAACTAAATATACCATAGTGATTCAGAGGACAAAATCAATTATATTAAATCAATAATAATGTTTTGTTTTGTTTCAACTGGTGTCCCACAATGTTAATCCAGCTTTAGTACACTGTTTGCATTAAACCTTTGTTCAGGATACAGTCTATAGGTTTTGTGTGTATTAAATGTGCAAAAATGCATCATTGGTGCATAAAGGTTTAATAATAAATGGGTGACTCCACACCATTAGGGTAATTTTTGTGACATACCACAACTCCAAATCCATATCTTTTTCAAACCAGGCAAATATAGTCCAATAATGGCATGAGCAAAACAATGGGGTCCCATCCAGTATTATTTCTCAAAGACCTTGGCATATTGCAATTTGACTTATGAAAATTTCTTGTCCATGTGAAAACAATATGATGTCCATGTAACGGTGGTAGATTTTCGTATGCCTGTTGCTTCAAATCCATAAAAGATTTCAAATTTTTTAACGTCTATTACTGAGAAAAGAGAGCAGTTTTTCACTGACAGCTCAAAAGTTACCCACAGCTGAATTGATCTTCATGGGGAACTGCAAAGGTTGATACCTCCGTTACATGGACACTGCATGAAAACTTTGCCCTAACCTCATGGAATGTTCCAAATATGATTGCATGACAGAGGTTGTCTGGAGAGTGTACTCAGACCAAGCAGTTGAAGGAGGAGCTGGTACAGAGACTTGATGCACAGGATAAGGAGGTGAAGGCCTTAGAGAGAGCTGCGGCAGACATGAGAAGCAGGGCTACAGTAGCGGAGGAGGAGCGGGATACGGAGAGGAGAGAGAAGAGAGAGAAGGAGGAGGCATTGAAAGAGGTAAGAGGACGGATGGATGGATGGAGGGAGGGAGGGAGGGAGGGAGGGAGGGAGGGAGGGAGGGAGGGAGGGAGGGAGGGATAAATAGTCAGTTGGAGTGTTGGCTGAGGAAGAGAGGAATACAGAGAGGAGTGGGAAGGGGGATCTTAGAGAGGTAAATGGATGGAGGGATAGATGGATTCATAGACAGAAAAAGAGAGCTTTGGACAAAATGAGGTGTGGAGATATGAAGGCCAAGGAAAGTGTGAAACAAAGATAGAAATGAAGATGGAAGATCCCAGTGAGAGGAAAGAACAACAGGTGATGTTTTCAAGGTTGTTTAAATTTGATTTTTATTCTTGCTGTGTCCAGGCCCTGGAGAAGATGCAGAGTCTTGAGAAATCCTTGAAGGAGCAGACAGCTACACACACTTCCACCACCAGGAAGCTAGAGGCAGCACTCAAAGTAAGTTCAGGAAGTTAATCATAAACCCTCGAGACTTTTAAACACATACATGTACATCTAAGTTTTCCTTTCTCTTAGTTCTCCCGTATTGTCTTCATATGCCAAGCAGTAGCCTGATGGATAGTGTAGCTGCTTGGCAACCAGTAGATCTTAAGTTTAACTCCCTTTATGGTCTTCCTTTGCCTCTGTTTTTTTTTTGCTAACAGATTGATCAAACAATCGTATTACTATAGACAGTAACTATCTATTGTCTCCCCCCGAAACGTTCAATTCTTTGAAAAAACATGATGAAGATGTCAATAAATTCACATTCAAATTCAAACAAATGTTTTATTCCTATTTGTAATCTTGCCCTTATCCAGGAAGCTGGCCAGAGTAATCTGATGGACCTGGAGATCGCTGACTACGAGAGGACAGTATCCAGCCTGAATGCAACCATCGCTGAGAGGGACGCCAAGATTACCAGCTTGACCACGGAGGTGGACAGTCTGGAGACAAGACTAGAGGCCCTGCAGACTGAGATAGGTGAGACTCTCATGTATAGTCGGCTAAGTTTTTTTGTGTTATTGGTGAGACTCGTATATAGTCAGCTAAGTTTATTTGTGTGATTGCTGGAGTGATTGCTAATTCACTGATTGATTGATTGATTGATTAATTGATTAGAAAGATAGATTAATTGATTAATTTATTAGATTAGATCAGATTGATTTGATGAGTTAGAACTGAATGAGTATCTGATTCATAGAATTACTGGATGATTCACTGATTGATTGATTGATTGATTGATTAATTGATTAAATAGATAGATTGATCCATGGATTGATTGATTGATTAATTGATAATGTAGATTGATTAATTAGATTAATTATTCATTGATTGATTGATGACAGCTGCGGTTGGCAAACAGCGTGAGGAGGCCGAGGAGCGAGCCACCAAGCTGAAGGGCATTCTGGTCAAGACTCGCAAGGAGCTGGCAGACTTGAAGAAGGCGGAGAGCGAGCAGCGGAGTACGGAGGCTGCCCTCAATGGCCAGGTGGAGTACATGACGCAGCAGGCAGAGGGCTTCAAGGTGGAGCAGGCCAGGATGGTAGCTGACAACCAGAGACTCAAGGACCAGGTCAGAACAGACAAGTTCTGAAAAAGAGGATGCATCTTAGAGATTTAATGGCTGAAATAGAATATGGAGAATGTTTTAAGCACAAAATTAAAATGCCCCCCCCCCCAAAAAAAAAAAAAGAAGAGATGTCAATATTATTTCAGTATAGCAGCAGGACAGTTAAAGGACCATTTTGAAGAACAGTGGTAACATGCTGTCCACCATATGTTCTATCTGAAATTCTATATTATTTATTATATATTATTGATTTACAGAAATAAAAAAAAGTCACAAAAACAAGACTCTTTCTGTGAAGAATGTTTGCAGTAGAACCAAAGATATTCTTTTCAAGTGTAGGGGACCCCTTAATAGGGCATGCAGAAGAATGATATCTTTATGAGAATTGGTGGCCCCCCTCTCTCCCTTAATGGTAACAATGCTTAACAGCCTATCAACCACAAGGTTTCCATAGAAGTTGCCATTGGTAGCAAAGTTACCATCAATGGTAAGTTTTATGCAACTGGGACAAGGTTGTTAACAATAATACAGTCAAATCTGTGTACAAAGACAACTCAACTGTAAAGCTCACTCAGCTTGGAACCATCAAGATCAGTTTATATGATCTTCCAGTTTGAATTTGCACGACTAATTTGCATGATTTCTTTGCAAATGTGATGTGTAGATGCGGACAGCCAATGAGGCTACCATGAGGACCGTTCGCAGCCTGGAGCAGCGGGCCAGTATGCTGCAAGGAGACCTAGACCTAGCCAGGGGAGAGCTGCAAGCATCACAAGCAGAGTTTGACAGCTACAAGGTAAGATGATCTAACTGGTTATTTTTAACCCTCTTAGTCCCATATGCGATAAACTGTGTAGTAATTGACATGGGATAAATTGACGAAGAACTGACCTTTGACCTTTCTATGTGTGTCACAGGTCCGTGTGCACAGCGTGCTGAAGCAGCAGAAGACGCGGGAGACGCATCCCGTCACCGCGGCGATGGAGGCTGGGGAGCGGGAGGAGGCGGAGAAGCTGGTCCAGGGATTGAGAGAACGACTGAAGGAGGCAGGAGACAAGATGGTTGCCCTGACGACGGAGCACGAGCTCCTGCAGGAGGAGCATGATCGGCTGCTGGCTCGGCATAGCGAGATGGTGCAGGATATGGCTGGCAAAGAAGCCTTGGCCAAAGACAGGTGGGTGTGGACTACACCAAGGCATCTTACAGGGACAGTACACTCTGAAATTAAGTTGGTTTTAATGAAAGCAAAAACATGAAAGAAACATATTAGTGAAGGTTTGATGAAAATCTGGCAAAGGATAAAAAAGTTACAGTTAAAATTCTGATTTTATCACATCACTCGCAAGATGCTCTCCCACACTTTTTTCCCCATGAATTTCCCTTTTTCTGTTTTTTGGTGAGAAAACCTTTGTCATAGAGTTGTGCGTGTGTGTAAAAACATGTGTTTAATGATATATCAAATTCACAGGTGTATATATATATATCCGTTTGAGAAAATTGATTTTAAAAAAAAAGTATGAGTGAGCATCTTTTGTTCATGTTCTTGCTTTCATTAAAATCAACCTAACTTCAGGGTGGACTCTCCCTTTAAATAGAGAGCAGCATGGATTAGCAGTATATCATAACAATAACATGTATGAAATTTCAGTCAGAGCTT
>OZ022590.1:1034914-1134914 GCA_963669155.1 Arbacia lixula | reverse complement strand
TATCATTTATGTAAAAAAAAAAAAAGCATTCTAAGTTTCATGTTTTGGTGTTGAACTATATTTTAAATATACACCTTTGCTACGAATGTCCTTTTTCTATTACATTATATTAATGTAACAAGTGTCAATTTTAATTGCTTCCATTATAAGTAATGTAATTTTGTAAGTTATGAGCCACTTACATAATGTTATTCATACATATGTTTATTTTGGGGTGGTTTTTATCTTGTTTGCAATATAAACAAAAAATGATCAAGATTTACAAAGATTGGAATTCATGGAACAGGTGAACTTGTAAAATTGAGGTCACATTTATCTGAGGTCAAAGGTCATTGAATTTTGAAATAAATAGCAAAATTGTTGTTTTACAATAACTATCAATTCAATGAGCTAAGTTAAATGTAATGGATAGATAGTTCACCACCACATGGAGCTGACCTGATAAGATTTGAGATAAAACCCCTCCTCAAATTAAAAAAAAAAAGACATTGCACATTGCTTATATAGTATTTTTACAATAAGAATCAGATCAACAAAATTTCAATCAAACCTTGCAATATATTGATTATTTTCACAATAACTGGACAGTTTTCCATCAAAGTCTGATGAACTGACAACTTGCCAAAATAGTATTTTTTTTACAATAAGAATCAGATGAACAAAACTCAATCAAACCTTGCAATGTATTAATGATTTTCACAATACGCTGTATCTAGAAACAATTTTCCATCAAAGTCCAGTGAGGTGATAACTTGATCCAATGGACCATACCAGTTCACACCAAATGCAGCTAACAAACGGGCAAAAGCATGTTCCTTGGCTGTGAATAGCTCTACGTAATAATGGGGTTTTTGTTGTATGTTTTGTTTTTGTTGCAGTTTGTGCTGCTACCTCAAGGAGATGAGAAAGGACGACTAATCCCTGTGCTCAAGACCATGCTGAAACTGAGTGAGACGGAGCTCAAACAGCTAGCAACAGTGGCTCAAGGTAACCATGGTGATCAGTGCTATATACAGATGTCAACCTGTATGATACTAAAATGATTAGACAAAAATCCTTTTTCCCTTGAAGACAGGATGTCCCACTTGCAAAAGTCGTGTTGGAATGTGGGGGCATACGGTGACATTCACAATCTTCTAAATATTTGTTTAATTTCCCTCAAACATTTAGTAATTTGCCTTCTCTGAACATCTCCTTTTATTTAAATTAATTTACCTTCATTTTTCTCTGTATTCCAGGTGATGACGCCACACAGAAGTCTGGATCGCAAGTTGGCTCGTATCTCCATCGCTGGTCAGGAGGACTGATATAGCACCTGGCTTCCCGGATAACACACAAACAGTCGTCACATTGCTGCTACTGCTAAGAATAATATATTGCAATAGATTTGACAATGATGCTTCAAGAAGATGCCTTATTTAGGATGTTAGAGTTACTGATGATGTGGAGCTCATACTGAGAGTTCAGGACAGAAAGTTGTGGCACTCCATGATCGCCTACATTACAGGATATGGCACTTATACTGATAGAGAAGTTACTGATACATTTTATTAGAAATGTTTATAATGGGTTTTTTTCAGATCAAAGCAACTAAAATGACATTTATCTGTTGTTTTTATTAACTCAAGAGATTCTCACAACATGAGATTCCCGTTTTATCAATAGAACATCTTGAGAAAGCTCAAGATGATCTCAAACTTCACAACATTGTATCAACAAGACCACCATTGTTTCAGTTTATTTGTTATTTTGATCACTCTGCAATAGCATACACTGTACCTACCTCCAAAGGATTTGTTAGAAGGAAGTGTACGTACATGTCACTTGCTTGTAAAAGCTTCTGTAGGGATAAAATGTGTCTTATGTTTATATTTCATCACATTGGTGCATGAAAAAAAGAAAATCATATAATACAATGATTTATTGATTATTCCATTTGTTTTGTAATTATTGTAAATTGTGTAGGTGATATTCTATTGCTGTAAATAGTTATGTTCTTAGAAAAGGAGACATTTTATATTACCTCTGGGCTTTCTTCTTTTGGATTCATATTGTGAAATTCTTGTAATTACTGTAATTCATTTTCATAATTGTATACCTTTTTGTTAGTTTTGTTAGTAAGTAATGCATCATAACTATATTTTGCCTTGATCAATCATTGAAAGATGGATAATCAAGATTAAATACTGCATAAATGCCTCTATATGCTTTCTCCATTTGAAGAAGTGCTTTTACCCAAAATAGTTTTGTTCCCACCAGTGATAGTTGACGAAGGCTGCTCTTATGAAGTTGTGCAGGATGTTCATATTATTTTCTGTCATATATGTCAAGAATATTAATGACCAGGTACAATGTGCATGCAGTGATGTTGGTCTTGGAAACAGTTAGCAAGGGGTGATTTAGTTGTTTGTGGATACCATAGATGTTCTGGTAGTAGGCAGTGGATTCTGCGCAGTGTTGCTCACTCTGAAAATTATGTATTTTTATGCCTCCGCCACGAAGTGGCCGGAGGCATTATGTTTTCGGGTTGTCCGTCCGTCCGTCCGTCCGTCCGTCCGTCCGTCCGTCCGTCCGTCCGTAAGTCCGTCCGTCCGTCCGTCCGTCCGTCCGTCCGTAAGTCCGTCCGTCCGTCCGTCCCGAATCCGTTTTGGCAATATCTTGAGAACCATTAAGCAGATTTGCTTCAAACTTGGTACATGTATGTATTGCATGAAACTAATGAAGTGTGTAAAATTGGGGTCAAATCTGATTGAGGTCAAAGGTCAAAGGTCAATGAACTCTGTAAAAATTGCCCAAAATTGACCTTTTTCACAATAAATCCAAATCCAAGGATCCAATTCTCATTAAACATGGTACAAAGATAGATCACTACTTGGGGATAGACTGGTGACATTTTTGGTAAATTCCTGAAAGTTCAGAGGTCAAAGGTCAATGAACTTTGCCAAAATTGGCGAGAAATTGCCCCAAACTTTAAAATTTTCACAATAAATCCAAATCCAATGGTGCAATTCCAACCAAACATAGTGAAACGATGGATCACTTCTTGGGGTTAGACTGGTGACATTGTTGGTGAAATTGCTGAAAGGTCAGAGGTCAAAGGTCAATGAACTTTGCAAAATTTATATTTTTCACAATGAACCCAAATCCAAATCCAATGGTGCAATTCTAACCAGACATGGTACAGAGATGCATCACTTCATGGAGGTAGACTGGTGAAAGTTTGGGTAAAATTCCTGAGAGTTCAAAGGTCAAAGGTCAATGAACTTTGCCAAAAATTAGATAAAATTGCCCCCAAAGTGATAATTTTCAAAATGTATCAAAATCCAATGATGCAATACCAACCAAACATGGTGCAAAGATGGATCACTACTTGGGGGTAGACTGCATGACATTTTTGGTGAAATTTCTCAAAGGTCAGAGATCAAAGGTCAATGAACTTTGCCAGAATTGGCTAAAAATTGCCCCCAAATAGATATTTTTCACATTGAATCCAATACTAATGATCCAATTCAAACCTAACATAGTACAGAGATGTATTACTTCATGGAGGTAGACTGGTGAAGTTTGGGTAAAATTCCTGAAAGGTCAAAGTTCAATGAACTTCACCCCAAAATTGGCTAATTTTAAACAAACTTGATACAAGGATGGATTTAGACAGACTGGTTAGATTGGAAGTCAAAGAAGTAAGAGGTCAAAAGTCATTGAACATTGCCAAACTTGGCTAAACTTGGAAAAACGTAATGTGATATTTTCATTTCACATATGCTCAATGGTACATTGCCCACCAAACATACACATTTTCTGAGAATAGCAAAGAGGCGGAGGCATATTTATCGACTGCGTGGCAGTCGAATTGCTCTAGTTTTTTATTGTATTTCTGATGGGAATGCTAGACCAGTCAAGATTAAGCTGTAAAGTGACTTTGCGCTCTTGAGTTTAATGCTGTCAACCAAACATTTGACCTTTTACTAGAAACACTTGAGGAGCTTTGTGTGTGATTGTTACATACTGGATGGAATGATCATTCTATTTCTTATTCTTCTCCTTCTTCTTCGTCCTCTCGTCTCCCTCTTCATCCCCCATTCCTCCTCTCAACTTCCTTCTTCGTTCTCATTTTCTTATCCTCGTCTCTTATCTCTTCTTTTCACCTTTTTGATCTCATCCATTCACATGCTCGACTACACCAAAGCTGACTGTGTGTAATGCTTTATATCATATTGCTACCAGAATATTTGGCTTGCGTATGTTTGAATCTCTCACCTGTACCCTAAAAATGTGGTGCTCTTTCAAGTCAATTGGCCCTGAAGACAGTTATTGTTGCCGGCGCTTTGATTGTTCACAATGATCAGATGTTAGAGTGATTATTTTTCTTACCAGTAATCTTTACTTTTATTTTTGTATGTAGTTTTACACAGTGTGACTAATATTAAGGTACAAAAGTGATGTTCTGGTATCATGAAGAAGTGTTATTTAAAAATTTGTTGATTTCCGTTTAAAGGTATTACATCACAGAATTGATATACTGTGGAACAAGAATGTTGTAGAGTATATAGCCCTGCAGACGATGTGGGTATCATGAGCCTTGAAGTAATGTAAAAAGTTGTCATATAAAAGTTTGATTAAATCATATTTTCCATGTGCATACATACTCTTATCTTATCTTAAAACTGACAAAAAAGGACCCTGTGTACATGATTTATTTGCACGAGTCGCTTAGGTTGTCATGTTCAAAATGAGGTTTACATTACTGTATGAATATCTGCTCATGCTAGACTGTATCTTGAGACAACCCAAGAGAAAAAAAAGTGGCAAGTCCATTGGCAGTAGAGTCACTACATTGTAAAGTGAAGTCCTTAGTTCCTACATATTTTGAGGGAAGTTCTTTCACTGTACTGTATTTTCTTTTATAAATCACAACTGTAGGCCTGCAAAAAGGCTCACCACCTTTACCAATACATGTAGATACCAGTTCAATGTTAAAAAATAGTATATTTATTGTTTTATAATTCTTTCTTAGTGTTTTCAAAAGCATTCATAATATTTATTGTACATACAAACTTGAATAGCTTGTATTGATACGTGGAATATCATAAAAACTTCCCTTTTGAGCAAAGCCATGTGTTCTGTCAATTAAACATAGCTCATAGTGTTAAATCTAGAAGCAATTATGTGTAGCAGTCCAATTAAATGACTAAAGCTAAAAAAAAAGATGTCAGATTTAATTCTATCATTACATCTTGAATTCTAATCTTAATTACTTGATTTGATCTTGTATGTTCTTAATGTTAATCAAAATACCAGTCGAAGATACCAATAAAAGAAATGTGGTTAAAAGAGTGCAATAACGTTCCATCAAAAGATTGATGATCCTATTCATGTTTGCTTGTGAAAAATATAAAATGTAATGTAACATGTAACTGGAAAATGGCAAGATAAACACAAGAAAATTTGTGCTCTTGTATCAAGTGCTTTTTGTTATATCATGTAGGCTGTGTTGATGTGGTATTTGTAAAAAAAAAAAATAATAATAAAGGCACGACTGTTTGCTCAAAAGAAGTGTGCAGTATAGTAGCTGATTTTCCTGCCAAACCTCTTTTAAGTACAAAGCCTTCACACAGCTGTTCCATCCAAAGTGATATGTGGTGTGGTAGGTGGTGATATGGCAGGTGTTCCTGTGCAGTGAATGACCGCAGAACACTGGGTAGAATATTAACATGCGAATATGATAATGTTAGTGTAACAGGGTGTCTTAGCTTAAAGAAAAAAGCTGTTTTTACTATTGGGTGAACTATCCCCCTTGGTCTTCGTACTATCTTTGAAATCTAGTTGTGTAAATGTAAAATCTATCATGTAAGTGTAGAAGAGACCTATTGAGGACTCCTGCTCTAATAGATATTCAAGTGTGTAACTTTAATCCAGTATGTATGATGTATTGTGTTTATATTTTGCACATCATGAGACATAAAGGTCATGATGCCGAAAAAATGGGAGCGAAGATTTGTCATCCAAGACTATACCATTTGCTAGTCTGCATTTTATAGCTCTTATTTGTTGAGGTATAGGTAAACTTGAGCAGCCAACATTTCACTGACTCACAAATAGACCAGATCAAGCGGCAGCATGGTTTAGATTGATGTACACTTGTCTCACTAGTTTGTAAGAAAATGGTGTCTCGGTGGTGGTCAACCAGGGATGATGGCTATTAGTGTTACTAGGTTTGGCTTGGTAAGATGAGCCGATAATGATGCTGCTTTGATTCTTAACAGCTGTTCTTTTATCAGCCATCCCGGGAAGTGTGTGCAGATTGCTATTTCCATTCATGAGCTCTTGTTCGCATCCGGTTATCTGTGATAGCTAGTCTTTTCTCATGGCGCATCATTGCAAAGACTGTACAATATACATGTATTAGGTAGCTCTTGAGAGTGTATGGTCGACCGTGCAGTTTATGAATTAGTCTCTGTCATTCTTGATCAGACTTTCTCTGGAACCTACAGTGTATATTTGATTTTGCCATGACAATACAAGACTATTCACAATTTCCACTCAATCGTAAGACGGTGCTGTCTTTAATGAAGACCTCACATCTATGATTCTCTCTGTATGTGTGTCTGAAATAAAACGAATGAAAACAATGAAATGGTGTAGTATGTGCTTTTTTTTTTATCTTCTTATCGCTTTATTGTGGTTGGTGAATAAAATAGGTCTGGAAAATGATGTATTAATGGAAGTATGGCTGTTCCGATTGAAAGCAAATTCTACATGAAATTAGCTGCTTTCTGTGTATGTACATTTCTATATGTTTGTCTATTTTGCAGTTTGTTTATGTGGTAGACACATAATGCATAAAAACCTAGATTTTACTCATTTATTGTGCTTTAAAAAATTAAGATACATTTATAGTCATAGTATATCTCACAGGAAAGCTATTTTAACAAAGTTACCTTCTAGAATAAAAAAAAATCAGGTACAAATGGCCGGTAAAAGCACTTGAAATTAAAAAAAAAAAAAAAAAAAACACCTGATATAAAAACGACAAATTTTGACAAATTAATGAAACATACTTGGATAAACTAGCTGAAGAACCAAATACAGTACTGTCTGTTTTGGTTGCAAGACCAGCAAATGGGCAAGATATGTGTTACTGTCAATTGGCAACAGGTGAAGAAGCGAACGCAACGCACGACTTTTATGTTTTCTATGTTTATTATCAATTTGCCGATTCACATTAGATTCTAGTGAAGTTTATATTTTGAGAGGGACATTACTACTGCAATTGATATGGCGGCCGAGGTAAGTTGAAACGTTATTTTTGTGGTGTGGAATGATACATGCCGATAGTAACATTTCTCGTGCTTTCTTTTCCCTAAGATGAGATGGTTTGATTCGGGGTTGAATTAATCGCTGCAGCTGAAGCGCTGCTACGTTTACACCCCATCGCTTCCTGCCCGGACCGGGGACGTCGCGGCATGGCTAGGCGGCTGCGCCTGGGCATGCTCGGGGCCAGGCCGTGGCCATGGGCATGGGCATGGGTAGACCGAAAAATCAGTCTCTATAGGACGTTGGATCCGCTGAGATGCATCTGGCTCCTCTGAACGCCCTATCTATTCGGGGGGTATGTCCTAAAATGTCATTTTGATTAAAGAATGCCCCCGAATGAGACGGTTATTCCTGTCTAGGGCATGGGTGACCGTTACTGCGACCAGCCCGCTCACGCAGTGAGCGGGCTGCGTAGCACGGAGCTTTGAAGTAAGGAAGTCGAGATTAGCAGTGATTATATTAGTTGGTTTCAGCAATTCTGTAACTCAAATCTCAAATATATTGCACATATTTACGTAAAATATATACCTGAATAATTCCGTAGTTAGTTTAAAGATGAATTTAATCCATGTTGTATTTTTAAAAAATTGTTTTCGACCTAAAGTTGTTCAGAATCGCACGACAGCAGCTGCGATGCAAAACTTAATGCGCATGCGCCAGTTCCCCTTTACCGTGTACATTTTTGAAGCAGCAAAGATGGCAGCCTCGGCAAACCGTATTTGTCACAAAGATCGTGATCGTATGTGAAGAGGAAATATGTAACGTTGCTTAGCATTTTCAAGCAATTTTATAGCTCAGGTATACATTCAATACATTTGGCCATTTATATGTGATAAATGTACTTGAAATGAGTAATTCATTCATGTGCACGGGTTGATTTCTCGGTAGTCGGACCAGACATGCAGGGAAATTGGTGGCGAGCCCTCAGGACGCTCCCGCTGCGCGGGAGCAGTCCCGGGGCTAGGGTGACCGGTGTGAGCTACGACTTTGTCCAACAATAATTTAATCGGTTTATTTTGCTATTCAGTTTTTTTTCTTTATTATAGAAGGTCTATGCATCATGAAATGCGACTCTATCCCTTAAATTTAGATTTGTACTTCTAACTTTAATTATTTAATAACATTGTCATTAGTTGGTCCGGCGTTGGACGTGACGGTGCCTTTTTAGGAATCGCCAGAGTCAGCCTGGTCGATATTTTATCCCTCGTTAATATTCCAGCTCATTGACTGGTTGACAAATAGTTTTAACCAAAGACTGTAGAGCACTGCAAAGCGCAAGACTGACCTTTCTCTCATATTTGCACACGACAAAGCGTAGTACGCCATGGGGCGATACCGCCGCCATTTTAGGATGCAGAGCAGTGCGCTGGCTGCATGCCTGCATGCACTGCGCACATAATATTTTTTACAAAATATCAACAAAAAAAAGGATAGATGAATCCAGGAATGTTTCTAAAAATATATGCTACCATGTATACTACAGCTCAAAGGAATTGGCATAGGCAAAGGGAAAGGGAAGAAAGGGAAGGAGCCGCAGTTTTAAATTAAACCATGGTTTATTTTGTCCAGTTCAGCATGAAACACGATGCTTTAGCCTAAAAAGTAAGCCTGAGTCATATAGATTTTTTCAGAAACTGATGTTCGATGGATGCAGTGGTGTGTTTTTTTTTGCACCAAATTCTCGTGATAAATGAATCTCATGAGGTATGAAAAATAAGTTTATTTTTATTTTCTTTCTTTCCTTTTCTTAGAACTTCTCCTTCATACACTTTGTAAATGTATGAGGTTCATATTTCATTTTGGTTGATCTAGTTTAGATTTATATGTTCATGTTTCTATTCTGCAGGAAAGAGAGAGGGCAACAAAGAAGAAGTTGCAGCATTTCTTGTCACAAATGCTGAAAATGGGGTGTGTCAAGGTGAATATATAACCTAACTTGAATGTATCTGATCAAATGCACACTACCTTGTTTTAATATTTCTTTATCAAATTCATTTCAGTACATTTTTTAGACTAAAAAACAAAGGTATCCATGCTGATCAACTCTTTTATCCCTGAAATATTAACTGAAACTGAATTAGAGAGAGAATAATGACAACTTGTATTAGATTACTGTAAGCATGTTTTTTTTTATCAGTGTATACAAAATTTGTTGCATGGCATGCTCAGTGCACCACATACTACTGTATGGAAGAAATGTTGGTGTTGTTAGCTTTATCGTTTTTGCTTTAGAGACACCATGGATGTCATGGCTTAACCTTTGTACCTCTCACAACAAGAGCGATCTGTTGAATTTTCACATTTTGTACCACCCCACCCATTAATAGATTATCTGGTGACCAAGTGATATTTATGTTGTAAAATGCTCTCAATTTCAGTTTGTATAGTTCACACACAAATTAAAGAAACAAAGTTGTTAATGCTGTGATAAATATGTATCTTCTTTGTTCTTGTACTTGCCCATTGATCTTTACAAATAAATGATAGAATATGCATTATCATTCAGCAATAGTTGATTTATATTCCTTCTTTCCTAGTTCCATATGCATCCGTTTTTTAAAATCTGACTTCATTCTGAGAAGGTTAATTTGCATCGTTCCTTATTTGAACAGTTTATGATTAAGTTTGCAGGATAAATCGTTGTATTTATATTCTTACTTTGTTTGTGTAGAATAATTGATGTACCCTTTCCTGCCACTTTTTTCAGGGCTTCAAATATTTTGATATCTACATGCGAGGCAGAGAAGAACTTATCTGCACTGTCATGAATGATGACCCGGTAAGTGAATTTTGATAGCAAAGTAATGATTTTTAGGATTTCTACTTTCCTATTTTTCTGAATCTCATAAAGTAATCTATGTGTAGATAAGTGATACAATATTGAGATTACTGTATTAGTTTGAAGCATTTTTGCATAAAACACACATATATCCTGTAAATTGTACATTTTGTTCAATGCAATTTTATGTCTCATCTAACATGTTTATCTGATGAAAAATGAACAGATTAAAAAGTGTTTTGAAGTTGTCATTCACATGAAGTCTTATCAAGAAATGCTAAATCATATGCCCATTGTTGTCAACAAATGTGAAATAGATTGTTCATACTTCTCTTCAATGGAACTCAATTTTTCTTTTGTATCCTCTCCCTCTCACTTTCCTCTCCCACCCCTTCTCCTTCCCTCTTCCTCTTATTTTCTCTCCTTCTCCATTTCTCTCTCTCTCTCTCTTACTCTCGATCCTTCCCTTTTGCAGACATACAAAGGTTCACCTTCTGCCTTTGAGAAGAGCCGATTCACATTCAATAAGACTGGCAGTGGCGCTTTTGAAGAGCTGCCTATGGAACAGTAAGTTATTTCCATTATCAAGAATTGTTTATATCCCATGTGAAATTCATTATCTTGAAATAAAAAAAGTATATTTGCTTTTGATAATTAAATATTTTGTATTTAATGCAAAATGCAAATTGTGTCTTTTGAGAATTTTCTTGATAGTAAGCTGATATATTGAATATTTCAATTTTATTACTTGTTTAATACATGTACGTGTTTACATAGCATAAATTAATCTTGGTTTCGTATTATCACATGAAAATTAAATTAATATATGTACATCATATATAGCCAATATAATAATGATGATGATATATGTATGTTTAAACCTTGGAACCTTGTAAATTGCTATCATTCATTCATGACATTAACATGTCGTTATCTGTGTATAGGAGGGAGCTGATGATATCACAGAACACACAGCAAAAGTGAGTGTAATTATATTCAAGCATTAATCTTTTATGTTATCATGCAAATGGATATTGAAGTAACATAATATTATTTTAAGCTTAATGAAAATGACCCATACATTTTGCATTGGACACTGTGAGGCTTTAATAGATACCATACAGCTCCGTTAACAAATATTTTAAAGAATTGGATACTGTTTTGCAACATGCTCATATGACATCACACTGCGGTACTTTATAGTAGATGAGAATAACAAACTCATTTGGGGCATTTTTTATTAACCTGTGGCTTGGTGAACCCTGGTTTAGTTTGTATGTCAAATATTGGCTTGGGATTTGCAGCAACCAAAGAGGTGTTGCTTAAAAGTGCTCTATGAAGTATTTAAAGTTTACTCATAACCTGTCTTCTATAAACCGAACAGCAGATTGCATAGGAATCATGCTCCTTTTGGTGAAAAAATGCCAGCCTGCATTTATGTGGCCTCAGTAAAGAGTGGGTTAAAATGACATTTCTTGACATCTAAGTTAGGGCAATCTCAGCAGATAGAACAGCATAGTAGAAACTGATATTTTTTATCTAGGATTTGAGTTGATTCAAGATTCAAGATTCAATAAAAAAATCACCAAAAAAACAAAGAAAGAAAAACAACAATGTTAATTCAGGTACAATAAACATTCATTCAGAAACAAAATATGATTAACACAATTAATGCAAAGAAACAATATTTTTTGTGAGGGGTCCAAAAAGAAGCAGGGCCTGTAAATATTGGACCCCATATGAAGATAAAATAGAATTTGTTTAACAATATTAACAAATAACAACAACAACAATAGATTGGTAAATATTTCAGTTTCTTGTACTATGTTTGAGTATTGCAGTGTTTACAAATAACAAAACAATGATGATTGCTGATTGTGAGTGCTGTTTTCATTGTGTCCCTGTGCTGCAGACTGAGTGGCTTTGGCTACATGGACATTGGTTTACCTCCAGCCTCACCCAGTGAGAGGGAGATCGGCCCCATTGTAAGTTAACTCTTTACCCTTTCGCTCTGAGATTTGTAGGCCAGGGCAGTGTGTCACCAAGATATTTGTAAGTTACGCAGGACTTTACTCACGCCTGGTGACGTGTTCTTAGGTGCCAAATCAGACTCTCCTTGAGTTTGATTCCCATCAGCTTAAGTTGAAAATCTGATCTTTGCAGTTTAAAGATTCTCATTGCTAACAAGCACCTGCATATTAAGTTTGAAATTTGTCAAATTTGATGAGATTGAAGGAAATTCACTCCTGCTATATATTAAGACAGGAACAAATTGGGGTATCTCATTTAGCACAAAACAGGTCACCAGTCACGCATAAAGTTGTGCGTAACTTATGCGCATCTCGGTGGAACACCTCCCAATACTCACAGCCTAAAACAAGATTGCTTTGCACTATCCAACTATTGTACCTGTATGCACCATGCATGTGCACACTATTTATAAAAAAAAGGGTAAATATCAATTGTAACTGCTTGCTTGTTCTCTCGAGATTTTACATTGCAAGTAAATTATGCCGCCAGTGGACGCATTATGTATTGTGTTATTAGAATTTCTTTCATAGAAGGATATACTATGTCTAATAAAATTCATATTTTAAAACAATACTTTTCCAAGAAAGTTCAAGGAATTAGGGTATGCCTGCAGGATAAGGTTTGGGTTAAGTTTATGAATTAAAATAAAATCTCAAGGATTTGCTTGTCAACCATGTTTTTCATATCCCAGGGACTACTACTTCACCCTGAACCCCTGAATCGATGTACAGTAAGTATCAGAATTAGGGTATGGGTGCAGGATAAGGTTTTGATTCAGTTTACTTCATAAACTTAAACAGAAGTTTCAAGGATTTGCTCGTCGACATTGCTTTGATATTCCAGGGTCTACTAAATCGCTGAAACCCCTGTATCGATGTAAGGATCAGAATTAGGGTATGGGTGCAGGATAAGGTTTTGGTTAAGTGTACTTTATAAACTTAAAGTTTCAAAGATTTTGCTTGTGGATAATGTTTTGATATTGCAGAGACTACTAAATCACTCTAACCCCCCACCAACCATTTCATTTCTGCCCTGTTTGCATGTTTAATGCAGAGCCAGGAGTCCACACTGTTCCTGATCGCTGGTTATGACAAGTACAGCTGTCCGTATGTATGGGTGAGGAGTAACCATGACAGGCTGGTCAAACTCTCGGACAACCCCTCTTTCTCTAAGGACAGTCCACTCAGGCTCAAGTCTACCTCGAAATGGGGCGATGGCGGTAAGTTTATAGTAGATACAACAACTGGTTGAACATTCTGCGTTTGCGATCAATTGCAAATTTGAAAGACAAATTTTGATTGGTTAGTGGTCAGTCTTTTGAGCAAAAACCGCATGTAACAAAGGTGTTGATTGGCCTTTGGTTTTTAGCGATTGATTGCAAACCTTTATGCCAGAGCAGAGTCATGGAAGGTCATTTGAAGAAAGAAGGAAGACATATGGTTGACCCCACAAAGCTGTCTTTTAAGGTGTCATCGCTAATTGTAGAGTAGGGGGTGACGGACGAATGAAGCAATTGGCTCAAGACCAAAGATGCTTGGAGAGATCTCACTCCGAGCAGGTGGTGGGGTCAGTAAACCTGTCCTTAGATAGGTTGCTATTGATGATGAATGAAAGCAACTGTCTATGCTAATTCTCCTTCCCTAATCACCCTGATCACTCTGAGAAGGTTAAGGAGTCACTAATGATGATGATGACATAGTAAGAGGATAACAGAAGGGGGAGGGGTTTCATATACACTACAGCTCAAAGGAATTGGCATAGGGAAAGGGAAAGGGAAGGAGCCGCAGTTTTAAACCGCGCTATATTTCAATAAAGCATCACGTTTCATGCTGAACTGGACAAAATATACCGCATTTCAAAACTGCGGCTCCTTCCCTTTCTTCCCTTTCCCTTTCCCTTTGTTCAAGGGGAACAGCGTGAATAATAATACTGTGTTTGAAATAAGTACAGAGCCATGCTCAACTACTTAATCACATCCTTGTTGTGCTTTTAAATTGTCAAATTAAAACAAAAATTATTCTTTCTGTCATGATTTGTTCACACTTACGTTGATCTGTTTCACAATAAATTCCTAAGGGGGTGGACTTACTCTCTAGCCTTGGCAGTACCAAGCTATGAAAACCCCATTGGTTTGTACACACATGTATGCACCCATGGGACTGAGAAGGTTAACCCGCTCAGTACCAAGCTATGAAAACCCCATTGGTTTGTAACACATGTATGTGCCCATGAGACTGAGAAGGTTAACATACCCACTCAATATTAAGCTATGAAAGCCCCTTTCATATGTTACACACATGTATGCCCATGAGACTGAAGAGGTTAACATTTTCCTGACAGATCTGAGGGTGTGGGAGATCCTGGCCGAGCTGGTCAAGCTATGCACCCGCCCCGCCCCCAAGAACCCGTTTGAGGTGGACCTGGCCTACTTTGATGCCTTGCCTCAGGGCCAGAGAGTGGTTGCCTTGGGTGCTATGGCGTACTTCCTGCAGTCTGTGGTCCTGGAAGGAGGGGAGAGGTCTTTCAGCGACCTGGGTGAGAACCTCAAGCTACCATTTATTGCCAAAAACCATGGCAACAGAATGCAAGGAATTGTGCTATGTTCACAGCTGAGAGAGGGTGACTCTGTGAAGTAGATCACATCATACTAATGTCATAAGAATTAAATTAAACCTCACATTACTGGGTGTACAAAAAACCCATTCACTTCTTGCACATCTGCATGCCAATGGTAAGAAGAGAGTTATAGGGAATGTATTGTATTGGTAATGTTTTTTTGTTATCTCAGGTTCCGTTCTTGGTTTAACTTCAGGGCAATCCCACTAAGAAAGAAAACTGAAACAATGAATCCAGGGTAAAAAGTGTATTTGGTCATGTTCTTTTTTGTCTTCATTCGTGTATTGGTTACTGCAGACAGAAGATGTTGTTTGAGTATTCTTTCAAATATAGTTGAAGCCAAGTTGAAGGACTAACTGTTCCCACCATTTTGACATCCTACAAAAATCAGTTGCTTAACTCTGAGAGTGGTGAATCATGACTTGATTTGACCTGCGTCGTCTGATATCTTTATGCAGTTGCCGAAGACTTGAGAGACATCCAGCGTAGCCATCTACGAGAGTTCCAGAGTCTTCTCCGTAAGAACGCGGCCAAACAGCACCAGGAGCAGACCACCAGGACAGGTGCTGCAGACCAGCAGCAGCAGCAGCATGGGGGCAGAGGGGCAGGTAGCAGGAGGAGAGGGGAGGGGGTGTCCCCCAGGAGCCCACGTGGGCCTGGTATGGCGGTCAGTCAGAGGCAGTATCCCCAGAGGGGCGGGGTCTACTGACCAACCACTCCCCCCAACCTGCCGCCTCCCAAGGGGGTAAAGCAATCTGGTACAAGCACGCACTGATTGTCAGTCACAGAGTCTGCCTCTAGAGACTAGAGACATAGGTAGTGCAAACGCCTCCTATGACACCATTGGCAGATGAGGCTATAGTCTCGTCTCACCATTCACAGTTGAGTTCATGACTCCGCAGCAGTTACATGTATGACAGTGGAATGCTGGTAGAATGTGTGAGCAGAGTTTATGGGAGAACTAAGCAACGTGAGGTATCCAAAACCACCCACTACATGTACATGTATCTTCGGTCTAGGATATGTATGCAAAGACCAATGTACATCTTTATGTGTAGCAATACTGTGTACACTGCAGATAAGCTATTTTGATTTTGAAACTGATTTTGGAAAAAAATAAATGTTATTATACTGTAGTATTTTCATCACTTCTGCAAATTACAGTATAACACATTTGAGAGAAAAGTTGCTGGACCGTATTATACAGGTCTATGACTGTAATTTATACAGGATCTGTAGTCACAATTCGTACGTCACAGCTACCATGTAGCTGTTGACTGATACATGTACGAGCTTAAGTATAGTATAGTGGGTCTCTTGATTTGGAAGGAATCTTACTAAGGGAAAAGGAATATATCTCACACACAAATATGTGCACATAATCTTTGAGCCCCCTACCAGGTACCAATTTATACTCCTGTGAGGAGAGCAGCAATGCTGATATGGTATCTTGCTGAAGGACACAAATTCCATAATGAGGATTGAACCTGGGTCCTTGAGATCTACAAGCACAGCTCACAGCCATCTCCATCACCCTCTAACTTCTACTAGCATCAATCATGAATTAGGATATTTCTGTCAGATAGCACTAAGAGTGCGTAAGTGTTACCCTATATAGATTAAATATTGTATACGCCATATATTTCAGGGGGTTATTATTTCCGCAAATTTTGCGAATTTAACAGCACGCAGAACTATGAATACGACTTGTACAAGCACATATACTAGAAGTACCTCGTACCTCACGATCGCGAATTTAACCTCTTGCAAAATTGACGAGAAGTCCCGATTCGCGAAAAATTAGACTCGCGAAATATATGGCGTATACAGTAGCCTTGTGGGGTTAGCCCTGTAATACCTGAACCACCTTCCTGCTTGTGAATCTGGTTAGAATGTAGCGTTCTTTGTGAAAGGGGTCTTTCAAAAATCTTTCTTTGTTCCAAAAATTACCCTGAATACTGAAGGTTTTAGTAAAATACTGTTCACAACCAAGTTGTGTATACGTAGGCCTATTTCATTCAGTGAGAAAACTTCACCTGTTGTCATATTTACTGGCTTCATGAACCCTAGTGCAGTTAGGTTAATTGCACCCTATAGGACATTTGAAGTTTGTTTATAGCCTGTTTTATATTGTCCATACAGCAGATAACGTGGGAGTCGCGCTGCTCCGTATCTGAGTGGAGAGAGGCCAGCCCGTAAATACAAGTCTGCGGTCTCAGCTTAGAATGGATTAATGCGAGCCTTCTGATCAGAATACTGGCAGTTAGACACTAAAACACTGAAATTAAGATCAGGAAAATTGCAGCTGTGCATGGTTCTTGAATAATGTCAAAGTTGGGAAAAGGACTGTCCATGAAACACTCACTGTGCTTAGACAGGTGCTCTTTGTATATGCAGATGTAGGAGTATTCACAATGCATTGACCCAGTTCATATACACCCCCTATCCGCAAAATTGTGCAACATTTGCGGCGCTTTTGCCAATGCATTACCGATAGGTGTGTGTATGAAAGAAAATCACTAAAATAATGCGGTATTTGCTTCCTCCTCTTTTTCGCTTAATTTGCGGCTATTTTGCGGATGGAGACCTAGTAATAATACCAAAATATAGCTGTAAGCAAATCTTATAAACTACGTCCGCAAATAGCTGTAAATGCTGCGCCTTGTGCATTGCGCTCTGGCATGTGGTTCGCGAATTGCACTGCTTGTATGGCTTAGCGGAACATGTTACCATCACGTTTTGGCTGTAGCGTAGGGATGTGGAGAAAGCCCAGCTGTCCAAAACACTGCAATGTTAAGTTCTTTTCCAGTGTATATGAACAGAGTTTTAAGAGCCACGCTGGAGACTTTCTTACCGACGTGCATCAGTAATAATAGCAGTATTATCATGATTATGGTATATGAACGGGGCTAATGAGTGATTTCAGTCTTTGTGGTCTTTATCAAGAATGAGTCGTTTATTTTTGGTTTTCAAGATCATTTTATTGGTCAGTCAGAAAAAAAAACAATAGGAATATACACTTACACAAGTGTGCAAAATGTGCTTGTAAGTCTATTTAAGAAAATGTGTAGAACACATTTTAAGTAATTGTTTGATAGGCATGTGTGTATGTACCATATATATGATGAAACTGAAGTTTTTTGTATCCTTATTCCTATTATTGTTATTATGATTGTTTGTGTTATTATTGTGATTATCATGATAATTCTGTGTTAATCTGAATGAGTGTATGTTAAATCATGTCACTTGTTATAAGTACATGTATTGGCATGTGCAATTTGTGTATTTTGTCATTTTGTATAACATTTGTCACCAATACACTTTTCTATGAAAAGATAGTTGATTCGTTTGTGGCATTATTTTGTGTTCAACATTGTGATGTGCTCTAACTTGAATGATTTGGATGTTTTGTAACTTTATAATGAAATTTACATTTTGTTTTAAACAAAAAAAAATATTTAAAAGCTAAATAGTCTAAAAAGGCCTTCGTCCCAAATGAGTTAAGAATGTCATAGTGATGAGTGTCAATCTGTATTACTATCTCATGTTGATTAGAGTACATGTACAGAAAACAATGCATCAAAACAAACACTCTGAACTCAAAATCCATTGGCCTAAGGACATGGAACCAGTCATTTTCTAATGGATCTCCTATGTTTTTGATGGATAATGTGTAATGGAGGGTGATTGCGTGTGTAATAAGACGAATCACTTCAGTACTGTTCTCTTGTCTCTGTCTGTCCCACATGTAACGGACCAGACATCAAGAATGATTTGGTAAATTGCTGCCAGACCTCTTAATTAGATACATGTACTTAGGTTTAGAAATGACCGAAAGCCTAGAAGCTAAGCTACTCGATCGAAATCCATCCCCCCTCTCTTCTATCTATCTTTCAAGTTTTAATCACTTTAAAAGTAGTGCATCCCTCATACAGGACTAATATAGTAAGTGTGGAACTTGAAGAATCTCTCGGGTCAGTTGAAACGGTAACATAAAGAGAGTGCTGAATGGTGTGGCACATTCGCTATTGATAAGTAAAGTTTGGAGATTATTACGCAGAGAGAGAGACCATAGATAAAGAAGCATGGAAGAGAGAGAGAGATATACCAAGGTATAGCCGTTCCCAATTATCCTTCATACATTCTCTTGCTATCTTCATCCACTTGTATATCTCTCTCTATTTCTCTCTCCTGTCGATATACCTTAATTCATCAATTGATATCGATATGTAAATAAGCGTTTGGGAATTAGGATAAAACAATTGTGTGTGCTAAGTACAACAATGCCCATTGTGCATCCCACATGCATGTCAACTTACAAGGTATTTTTTGCCAGAAGCATCATGACTTTTTCATAAAAATGTGATAGCATTTGTCTAGTGATTTGGCCCATGAGATACGCAATTGACATTGTTGTTTTTATAATGCATTATATGATACACACAAATTTTGCCCCTGTTTTTTTTAAAATTCAATTTTCATTAATTGATAAAATCATACTGAAAAAAAGTCCGGAGACTTATGACATTCAGTTTACAAATAAAATACAATCATTTACATACATGTAGATAAATCATATATGATATACATAACAGATAGCTACATAACTTCATTGCAACAAACTAACAGACTAGCAAATAATTAAAGGTTTGAATTTGATCAGCGATTATTCAATGATTGTTTAAAGAAAGTGAGGAGACTTATAACATTTAGTTTGCAAATAAAATACAATAATTGAAATGGGTAAATTATAGATAATGTACATATAGATCAATTAAAATACTTAAGCCTTATTGTGACAGACTGGACTAACAGATTAACAATCAAATAAAACTAGCCTCTGCATCAGCAATAGGTGAAAGTCGAATAAAGTGTTTAAAGGGTTATTCGAACATTTTCAATTCATGAAATGTCACCAAACATGCGCTTAAAACAATAATCGACATCCTTCGACTTTAACAATGTCTTAATTTCAGCTTGTCTCAACAGGGGTGTTCAATTTAATTTGTACAAAGTGTTAAATGTTTATTAACACCAAGCAGATATGAGTTCATACCGATAATCCTTTAAGGTCACGAGACTATTCTGAAAGCAGTCTTCGTGACAAACGAGGAGATGAAAAGGGGCAATCAAGCACTTTCACTTTGAGTTTGATATGAGCTAGTGCTCTTGTCATGTGGTGGTGAGGTTTTAATAGCCAAGCTGGTGATTATCTTCTTTGTTCTTTTTCTTTTCTTAAGGACCGATTTAAATCGGCTTTCCATGTTCATCGCCAACCGATTGTGGCCGCAATGACAGGAAGTGTAGAGAGAGAGGGTAGAAAATTGAGAGGGAGTGGAGAGAGAGAGAGAGAGAGAGAGAGAGAGAGAGAGAGAGAGAGAGAGAGAGAGAGAGAGAAGGAGAAAGTAAAAGAGAGAGAGACAGAGAGACAAAGAGAAAGTCAGAGAGAGAGAGAGAGAGAGAGAGAGAGAGGCAGAGATAAAGAGAGACAGTGAGACAGTGAGACATAAAAAGAGAGAGGGATGAAAAAAGAAAGCGAGAGAGAGAGAGAGAGAGAGAGAGAGAGAGAGCGAGAGAGAGAGAGAGAGAGGGAGAGAGAAAGAAAGACGGGGCGGGGGTGAATGGATTGTGTGTGCATTAAATGCCTACCAGCTAAGTAGTTTAAACAAAGAAAAAGAAAAGGTGGGTGGGTGGGTGCTATAACACCGCCCCCTCCCACAAATCGTCCTCAGTTCAGATACTTGCAGTGGCGGATCCATCACTTTGAGGAGAGCCACGAAAAAAAAAAGGGGGGGGGGGAGCGACCCCATATTTTCCCCCCAAAATAATTATGTCGCATGATACAAAATAGTTATAATTTT
Source organism: Arbacia lixula (assembly GCA_963669155.1). Lineage (NCBI taxonomy): Eukaryota > Metazoa > Echinodermata > Echinoidea > Arbacioida > Arbaciidae > Arbacia > Arbacia lixula. Next base: position 1,114,310 of record OZ022590.1, on the reverse strand, counting down.
CATCTTGCAGACGTGTTGTTGTTGCCGCTAACATCATTATTGTTGTTGAGTACATGACTGTGTGTGTTTATATTCGTAGGTATTGTGTGTATGTGCGTGTATACATGTGCGTGCGCATGTGTGTACTTATGTCTGTATGGGTGTATGCGTTCATGTTTTATGTTTTGTTAAATGATTCATGATATTGTACAACCAAGTGGTTGTTTATAATTTATGTAACTGTGCATTGAATGGAATAAAAATAAAAATTACTGCAAAGCAAAATTGCGTGTGTGTGTACGCACATGCATGCGTATGTTTGTGCAAAAAAAGAAAAGAAATAGGTAACAAGAGTCAACACCCCCTCAATACGCCACTTTTATCAAGTTCATTGTCTAAATAATTCGTTTGCACGACCGGTCATTCCACTTCCAATCAAACAATATCACTCAGTTTAAAAAAAATATATATGCATGGAAGCTAAAGGCTAAATTTTACATTGCGTCCAAACTTTTAAATCTTAGATGAAAGAAACAATACATTTTAAAAACACATATAAATATAAATGATACTTCGATTATGTTTAAGTCAGTTAAGACACAAATACATATTGTAAATGGATTAAAGATATTCAAAGTTTAATCTAAAATATGCAGTAGCACCCCGAGTTCATCTACTTCTGATTCTTTCTTCGGTGAGTGGGCAGTCCTTAATGGCCTCAATTTTCCCGTTGTGTCACAACACCGGAAAGAAATGTGTGTATTCATTTCCGTCCGCTCCTTCCTGAAAACTGGGTCGCAAAAAAAAATAAAGTCGAAATTGATATTTAATGCTTGCAATAACACCCCGCCAAACGCAATGTATCGAAAGTGATTCTGTAAAAAGAATGAGATGATTATATTCACGAATAATGTTAACCAGGTCACCTTACACAATATGAATTTATGAATTTGCATGATTAATGTAGGACTTACCCGTCATGCAATTCATTTCCGGTTTTAGTTTTGCGATGATGGCATCAACACTATACGCGCCACCGTGGGCTATCACATTTCAAGTATGTTATAGCACCAGTCATACGTATAAAACATGTGAAACAACGAAGCAATATTTTGGCCCGACACATGACGGGTTAATCTAGGGTTGTGGTTAAAGACAACTCCCTAAGTATAGCTACTGAATGAAGAATTCGTAACTGTAACGCAAACTTACAAGTAATATCTTGATTGATGTGATTCCATAAAGATGAAGAAATGGACGTCAGTGAATCATATTTTTGACTGCTGCTTATGAAAGAAATAGATGCAAATGCCTCGTAAAGTCAATTTTTCATCACGTATAATTCTCTCCTCCTAGATTTTTTTTTCAGACAACGTTCTTCAATGAGTTAATTACGGTGCGTGCCTTTCGCTTCACTTACCTCTACCGCATATCACAATGTAGATTATGAACCTTTAAATCCAAGGGTCGCCTCTATGCACGCCCTACCTTTAAAGATCTGCTAAACTTCGGGGCACGTATAAATTTAACTCTTCTTTCGTTCAGTTTTTTTGGACATGAGTTAGAAAGTTTTCAAGCACAGGGGGAGGGGGGCTTTCAGACCCACTGAGCCCATTCCCATATAGATATGAATGGGAAAACATATATGAATATATATGAATAGGAAACTTCCAAATAAAATAAGTGCATTTTTACCGCACTTTTCCCCTTCCCATATAAATTCTGACTTAGTTTAACTTCTCAAGATCATGCAAAATCATTCTCTTTAAACCCACTTCGCGTTATCCATGTACGGCTTGGGTCACGAAAGCTCTACAATATGGAAGCCTGTACCACCGCTTTCACTTATTAATATCGATCACTTGTTTGTAGGCATACCTGTGACACCACTTTCCCCTGCGCATAATTACCGTAGGCTAGATCCTGCCTTCGGACGCTTCCAAACTCAGGGATTATATTTACCCCCTCCTCCCTCTTGTTAATACCATAATGATCCTCTCAGACAACGTTGCCACAAATCCCTGCTCATCTGTACTTAAAGTGCATCAGGAACAATTGAACAGCTGACCGCATCCTTCCGAGTCCTCCCCGGGTTTGCGCGCCAATAAATTTATAGAGCTATCGGTATGATCGTTGCACGGACTGTCGTCTGCTCAGGCGGCCTGTCACGTATAGAGGCCACTACGGTGTTCAGACTCGTGTGTTTTGACGTGAAATTACTGGGAAACAATCAGGTCAGCTACAGTGTCCTATTAATTAAATTACAAATGGTTTGACAAAGGCTTCACGAAATTTGCCGATTGTTCGTTGGATTCAGCTAAAGGACAGCGAACGTACAGATTTTGATGAAGTGGACTAAAGGTTTATCTGGACTAGAACTTTTGGAATACAACGGAAAGTTTGAGGCGAGAGTTCTCCACTTGGAAGCTTTTTCGTTTGGGTGAGTATCAAACATTATTTTTATGTTATTCTGTAATATGAGACAAATTCTATATTGTCAGGTCTTATCCGTATTTCAATTAATTACGCAATATTGCTTATACATAGAAACATATAAATCGTAATTAGTTCCTTATACCATTTCGACAACGGTGGACAAGGTCAGGGTGGGGTGGGGGTGGGGGTTTAAGTGGTTAATAAAACGTAATGTTGCAAGGTCTAAACTAATGTTTTGATTTGTATTTAATGTGAAATAACTGCTTTCGCATAAAATAAATTGATACGCGACGTTATGTTGTATTAAACTAGTTCTTTGTAGCACAAAGGCGAGTAATATAAATGAATATAATACTTAAATAGTGTTGTTCTTCTTGTTCCTCCCATTTTGTTGTGTGATATTTTACATACCGCCCGACTGGGCTCTTTCCGGTTTAATACTAGTACTAGGCCTACTTATCCTCCCATTGTTACGCACACCGGCATGACTGTCATTTTGTGCGAAAGTTCCATGCGGCCCCTGGTCTAAGTATGGCAAGAAGGTTACACATTGATTTGAGGGACATGCTTACTACTACAGCGGCTGTTCGTGATAAAATGTGCTCAACGCGCAAGTGAGGATTTAATGGTGAAATGGGTATTTTAGTGGGTGAGAAAAGGTTGTAGTAAAATTCTTATGGATTCTAACATAACTGTACAAGCATTTATGAAAAAGCCTCCAGTGTTTGTTGCAATAATGTGAAAAAAATCTGCAGACAGGAAGTAGGGCCTAACCCCCCTTTTCACTGTCGTCGTTTCATGACCTACCAAAACTAATATTTATGATATTAAGAAAGATGACTTCATAAAGAGCAAAACAAATTGATCATACACGAAAAATTGTTAATAATAATAATTCAAGAGAAGAGAGATATACAAGCATTAAGGAAACCATCGTCAGCAACTGAATGAATAGCACATTGAGAATTACATGGAAGTCATATTAACAAAAGTAAAATCCAAGATAGTGTCACTGATTGTAAGAAAAAAAAAGGAAAGCTACATTTTAACATGTAAACACAATTATGATCAAGGGTCATGTTTCTACCGATTGCTTCTTTCCTGCTGCCCCATCCCCTCCCCCATCTCATTCTCTCTCCATCCACCTCTTATCCATTCTCGCTCAGAATATCACTCAGGATACTATCGGATCATAATAACATCGCTAATTCAACCTCTGGAGAGATTACAATCTCATCTACATGATGAATTGATGATGGTGTTGATATACAGTATGATTCAATTAGAACATTGCGATCTCGGAGATGTCATCATTATATGCCTACTATAACACTGATAATGACAGATTAACGTTACGGATTATGCGCTTTTGACATTCACGTCCGACGATATATCGTGTGGCAGGTCTCGATAATATTTTGAGATTAAACACTTGATTTTAACCACCGGATCTTCCATTGAGCCCTATTGCGAGTTTGTCATTGTATGTTATCGTATCTGTACTGTCTTGTGTGTTGTTATTATGACCCTAGTTCCAGTTCTATGACATGCTGTTATTGTCATAGTGTTGTCAAATTCGCAGAATTTTAAACAATCAATAATCTGGGTCATCCCTTTTTAAGAGCATTTCTTCCCTCTCACGCAATATTTTGCTCTGTTCTGTAATATATGTACCCATGCTCATGTTTATTGAGCTGAGTTGAATAAAGTTTCACTTGAATTGAATTGAAAAACAAGTGCACCTGGAAGAAAGCACTCACATTAATTTGGGACAATAATATTTGTGACATGCTGATCAGCATGTTTATGCGTTCATGTGGCTCCAATTAGAATATAGATGGCATGATAATGCACACATTGCATCCGTTTTCCTGTGCTTGTCTTGGTCACATTGACCTAGTTAGGATTAACGTTAAGGATGCACGTTAAAATGAGGGGTAAGTGATGTTCCCGTCTCGTCCATCTTCCAGTCTGTGTCATGATCATCCCATTTGTGATGTTAGTCTGTCTGATGTGCTAAGGAACAGATCAACTCACATACAACGTACATACGAAGAAACATGAAATCAGGAACTTACTCGTTTCATTTCTTCTCCTCTGGCTCCTTCTGTTCATTCTTGTTTTTTCCTCCTTCTTTTGCTTACCCCCCCTTTTTTAAAGAATCATTTTGATCCTTCTTCTTGGACTGTTATTATGATGTTGACATTGGTAAATATGTTTGCAATGGGAAAAAAAAAAAACAATATTGATTTGACTACGATCGCTGCTATAGAAAGCCGGCCGATATTTATGTCACATAATCTTACGAATTTTCTTGGGACGGCCCCTAGCTTGGAGTTCCTCCATCTTCCCCCCTTTTCCTCCCCCCCCCCCCCCCCCAAGCCCCCGGTTGTCAAGTCTGATGTGTTAGAAACCGCCCCTTTACCCTTTACGCGCCGTTGTGGGGATTTTGCCTTGACAATACACATCATTTTCAATGGGCATTATGGAGTCCAGCAGAAAAGGAGTTAAGCAGAATAATCACAATGGCTTCCACCTGCAAGGAAACGTTTTAAGCAACTGTTGAACACACACGTGTGATGTTTATTGAATTACACGCGTCTTTTCCGTTTTATATTATATCAGTTAAACGTCCCAACGAATGCTTATAGGGGTAAAAATAAAACCATTAATTTAGTCATAGATTCAGCTAGAGTTACCACGTTCAGCGGTCTGGAGGATCGCCCATTACTCGGCTCGGATGGGTTAGAAATTGGTTTATTACCATGTTAGCAAATTATTTATTCATATAGTGACAACGTGACAAAGATGTTCAAGGGTTATATGATTAGGATACCGTATCTACAGATTGCGTTATGTCATGCATATCATTAACAAACATGGCAATTATATTGTCGCTTCAGGCAAGCATATACTTGATTGGGTACATGTAAAAAGGGCAACCCAGTCACACATTTAACATGCTTAAACAGTCCAATTGTACAAAAGTACCCTTGTTATGTCACAAGGAAAAGTCCCCCCTAAAGTTAAGTTGGCTTTAATAAAAGCAGAAGCATCATATTCTCTCATACAATATTATGTATGAATATTATTTGACATGATGGTGAAGAAACATTATTAAAACTATCAAATACAAATATTGTTAACATAATATTTGTTTTCAAATCTATCAATCTCTCTCTCTATATATATCATATATATCATATTTTGCCTTTCATATTTCAATCTTTCCAACTCAGCGCAGCTTTGCCTTGCTTGTACCCCTCGACATTTAAATATTATGGCAATCCACAATACATGATGTAAATAGTGAAAACGTTGCCATGACATAACAGGTGAGCCGTTGAAGATGGAATCTGAAATGGGGGAATTTGTAGCACTTTTTAATCGGTTGTCATATCTTTACAGGTCTTCACTCTTGTTTAAAACATGTTTCTGCCTCCCCGTCCTATAAACTCCCCTACTCAAGGAAACTGTTTGGCTAAGCAATTAACTTTTAATACGGAGATTATTGACGCAATATTTCTCATAAAAATATGGGGTGGTGGGGGTGGTGAGGAAAAAGATAAAACGCTGCACACATAGACTACTTATAAGCAGAATACTCTCAACACAATCAGTATATTAACATTAGTTGTTTAAATATATAATACTAGGTATGTTCCACCCAACATGCCTTACAGCGTTTGATGCGCATTTGTTCAAATGGCTTTCATTCAATTCATTCGACAAATGTTGTGGATATTGCTATAACCGTGTTCTTAAAATGCAAACAAGAACTGTTATAGTATAACCAATATTAATTCGAAAACACAAACAACACAGTGGGTATACCTGTGGGCGGGGTGGAGGTAAAGGGGGTGGAATCTGAAATAACTGAGTAAAATTGTAACTGAATTTATGAATTGATACTACAATGTATGCATTGTGTATTGCAATCAAACCTTAAGACACGCACTCAACATCACCCCCCCCCCCTCCCCGTTTAATGATTAAATCAACCCCGAACCTTGCACTAAGTATAGACCTTCATAATATGTGCACCAGCTCCACTTCATGCTGAGCATCCCTGACATGCAGACATCGAAATCTAAGGCGCTGCTAAGGCACTGCCCCTTACCGAGTTTTCTTTCCCTTCCAGCTCTCATTTCTTCCCTGGGTACGGAACGGCCTTGTAGACTTCATGTCTTGGCGAGGAAAATTTAAAGCGCATTTAAAAAGCTCTGAGCTGTCAGCCATCATTATAATTACAAATATTTTCTGCAAAGAATCACTGATACATCAATGTGTATTAAACACTAGAGGGGGGGGGGGGGCGTGTCGTTAAAATATTGTTCCAAGCATGTTTGGAAATCACGTACAATAGTAACATGCATGTATACACAGTAATAAAACTGATTATGGGCAACTTGCCAGGGTTTATATAACTTCAGGCTTTAGCGTGACAACTTAACTTGCCCAACAGCCCCGTTGATCAGTGAAACATACATGTACATGATATCTCTCTTGCCTCTAGCACGTGTACATGGTTCATGCAAGCCATTTACGACTCTCAAGGTTTTCTGATTGTCTACCATGTTTCAGTGGCAGGTCAGTTAATGAATCACTTCTCTAGCTTTAAAACAGTCTACGCTACAGACAGCGTGTCTCCCTGTTATGATCCACATTATTCTAACTTCACGACCCCCTCTTTCCGAACCCCTAGGACCCCCACGCAGACCATAGCCCTGTACATTATAGAGCTAGGGGATTGGACTTGCGATCGATTCAGATAAATCGTAACTCTTTATAATACTGGGCCCATGTAACGGTGTCAACCATTGACACCGCTGAATTTGGGCTAACCATCCGATTTAACCATCTCACTACCATGCTATGAAATGCTATGAGTTATTACACATGTATATGTTCTAATGTAATCAGAGGGTAAGAAATATATGTACATGTCATATTTATAATCTTTTAAAAAATAAATATGTATTATATATGTATAATATGCCTGTTTGTAAGGTGCTTTTTACACGGAAATGAACACATCAAAATCTCTGCCCTACAGCGAATATGCTCGTGACAAACTTAAATACAGTTATAAGATGCAGGTGGATGTATGAGCTAAGAATGCCAAAAGAAAAGTACAACCATGAAAGCTTAGAAGAGAGGGTCGAGGCTGATAGATATAGAGGACAAAATGAGAGGAAGGAGTCAGAGGCAAATATGGCGGAAAGAAGATTACAAAGGGAAAGTCTACCCTGAAATTAAGTTAGTTTTGACGAAAGCAAAAACACGAAAGAAACATTAAGTGACAGTTTGATGAAAATCAGTCTGAGGATAAGAAAGTCATAACTTTTTAAAAAGTTTTTATTTTGTGACGTCACGTGCGAGATGCTTCCCCGTATCTTCCGCCATCTTTTAACCCCCTCAGTATCAAGCCACATTTTGTACACATATGTGTTACAGGTAATGAGTGAAAGATCTTAAAAGTAGTCCACTCCTGAGCAACACCGGTAAGACAGAAACGAAAAGGACGAACAACACAAACAAAAAGCGTGCTCCACATAATTATTAAAGTCGGGAGATGTTTCAGAAGTGAGAGTAACGGTTGCGGGTTGTGTAATAAGACTAATACTTGCTAATAAGAACAGGAAACATTGATTGCGATACTCCAGGCTATGCCTAAGAATACATCTTACATACCCCCTGAGGCGATCATCGAGGGACAGTTTAAGAGAGTTAGGGGGACAAGTGATTCACGAGAAGGACTGACGAGGTTCTGAGGTACAGCTTGAACATCTTCCACGCACACTACATTAAATTCTCACAAAGAAACATACCAAGAAACACCACCAAACACTAAGAAACACACAAAAAACAAGACAGACAACAAAACAACCAAGGCCACAGGCAGGAATTTCTTTAGTCTTGTAAACTTTTTTATTGATAAAATGAAAGAAACATCTAAAAGGAAATAAGAAGTTATAATCCAAATGGTATTTTCTCTCAAATCTTATGAACTCAATCTTCATGAGCTATATATTGTACCCTGCTTATAAATAGTGCAATTGATGATTGTAAACATAAAAGACTTTTAAACAGGCTAAAGGGAATATTTGAGCTAAAACTGGGAGCAAATACTACAGTATCACATCATGTCCAGGCTGGTCCTTGACAAGACATAAAAAGCAATACAAAGAGTTTATTTCCATAAGGTGCTAAATCCGTTTTGAAAACTTCAGAGTAAAACACGTTTCTAAATTTGACTTTATACATGCATCTCTGTGAAACTGAAGTGTGAACGTGACAATGCTTATGCTATTACTCAAACCTAAAGTTTTACTGCTGCTCACTGTGTTGATACTAACAACTCAACTTTTAAGAAAACTGGATTCAGCCCCTTTTGGTCTCAAACTCTTCATATATAGTTTGTATTCATCATTCTCCATTGTTATTGATTTATCACTTAACCTGGACTCTTTTCCATGCAAAATAATCTTAAAATAAAATTAATTAGATGTGGTTTGTATAAAGTGGCATTATACATAGCTCAAATTAATGTAAGAAGTGTTAAGTGTATTGCAAAAAGGACACTCATATATATGACTGGTCAACTTTTTTTTAATAAATTACAGAGACATGGAAAAATTCATCTACTGGTACATGTATAACCATCAATATCAAAATCAAACGGTGATGCTTCAGACTTCAATTAAGAAATATATTTAATGCTGAAATTACTAAAACGTTTTACAAGTCTATGTACAAAAATGTTCACTATGTACACTTCACATAAGTACAATATAAATATTCTTAGCTCTGATATACAGTTGTACATATCAATAGTTCATTCCATTTTAAAGTACATGTACTCCATATACCTGTATGATTAGGGCCATGTTGCATTTAGCTTTTCAATTATTGTAACTTACCATCAATGACAATTACCATGGCAATAGGTGCCATAATGAGAGCTCATTGGTTGTTGCCATGGTAGTTCCCATCGATGGCAAGTTACAATAATTGAAAACATATATTCAACATGGCCCAGGTACATAATATTTTCAGAGAAATTAATGAAATTACAGGGACAGGTTTGACGAGCCTCAATTCAAGAGAATATTGTCTACTGCAAACAGATCAACTTAAAGATTTACAAGAAATTGGAAGAAATTCATTGAAAGGGGCACAACAGCATAGTTCACAACTTCATGGAGACATATACTAGCCTTGTAAAGGATAGAATAAGGACATTTCAATCCAATGCTTACATTTTCCACCTCATACACAAATACAGGTATATGAAAATCATGGTCCATGAGTATCTAGTCACTCATAGCTTTGCAGTGTTTTTTGTTACTTTATAATTTGTCAAAATCAAAGTTATAATATGATTTAAATTTGATGGACATCTGGGCCCTGTTGCATAAAACTTGTCATGAATGGTAACTCTGCCATCAATGGTAACTACCATGGTTACACTACTCCAAATCCAATCAAACTCAAGGTTTCCACAGAAGTTGCTATTGGAAGCAAAGTTACCATTAAAGATTTTACGCAAAAGAGCCCTTAAATAACGATCAAGCGATTTGGAACAACAATCAAACGGAAATGTACTCTCATTTATCTTTGTCCATAATTGTCGTGCGGCACAACACATGAGGGTAACTATATGGAGTGTCTTTATCCCTTTTATTACAACCAGCATAAAACGGACTACAGCCCTCATTAACTGATATGCCCCTCTATTTCATATCTTTCACCATGAGGGTGAGAGTGAATCATTAATCATCAAAATCTATACAGAGTGAGTCAAAAAATATGTCCCCATTGGTTAAAAGTTGTCTCGTTTAAAGTATGAACATTTAATCATGGGTCTATGATTATATCCTGAAAGAGTTATCATCCCAGCATATTTTGGTACCAATTTCATTTGAATCTTTGCATGCATGACTGAACAACAGATCATCTGCGAAGAGACTGGAAAATCCCACGTGCGCCAAGTTATTTTTTTTATTCACTCTGTACTAATGAGATGTGGATCAGTAGTGGTTAAAGTTAAAACTAAGCAATGCTACTTTTTCTTCTTCAAATGTTGACAATTAAAGTATGCAGTAGAGTTAAATTGTCTTAATGGGGAAAAAACTCTCAAAGCAAGTCAATTTGAAGATAAACACTCTACATTTTAGGAATATCAGACAGATATCAAAGAAATCAATTTTGGAAAGTCATAATTGCCCAAAAGCAGTCAGAGAGGGCTACACACTCGAAAAGGCTGGAAAGCATCTACATTTGTGTGATTACAATCAGTAAAATCAGAAAGCTTCTGCAAAGAATGAGCTGTCAATTTAGACATAAACACATTATTCCATGAAGGTACCATGAAGTTGCTCTGTTTCGTTCATAATAATCAAATGAAATAATTTACGCTGAGCCAAAAAAATGCATTTCCTAGGAGAAAAGAAGGAAAAGTACATTTTTAAGGGGAAAAGACAAGTTCAAAGCAGAAAAGAAAGAACAATGAACCACTATTAATTCCTACCTTTAATCTAATACATTAAAGTATCAAATGTCAGCATGGATACGGCCTCATAAAACTTGATAGTTTGTTTTTGTTTCTATATACAGGGAACCGTGCAAGTGTAATGCGTTGTGTTTCGCTGCTGTGCTCCGTCATCGCATCGTTCTTCCATAGAGAGAGTATAGACTGTCTTCTCGACCCAGCGTCCTTACGCGTTGACCTTGTAGCCTGATCCTTGAAGACGTCAGGGCCTAGTAGTAGAAGACTCCGAATGCAGCAGCCACACAGAACAGAGACTCCTGCAGAGGAGGAATGGGAGGGACGGGTGAGGAGGAAGAAGAAAGGCAAGAAGATGATGAAGCTGAAGAGGAGAGCGAGACTGAATAAGTTCAAGAAGCGACCGGTTCACTTGAGACATTCTTACAGTGGAGAAGACGATGATGGGTCTTTTGTCAAGCTGGAAAAGCCAAGTAAAGCAGAACACTGTAAGTAAAATTTTAATTGTTTTCTTATTGAATTGAACATTATTATCAATGAATCATAAATGATCGTTTCTGTTTTGTTTTGTTGTTGCCAATTGTAATTTCAATGTTAAATGTTTTCTTTTTGTACAAGGCCCATAAAATAAGCTCTGCTTCTTTTGGGGTCCTTCCGTAATTATGAATCTGTACTCATTTATTTCTATATTCTGTATATGTATGTACAACTGAGTAGAGCATTGAGTAGAATCGTTAATATCAATCATTCCCTTTTTTGTGAAAGGTAGGGGATAGTAATAAAAAGACTACGGAGCCATATTCACGAAACAGTACTAAACCTACCACGTTGCTCGTGCATTCTGTTACATGCATTTTTAGCAACTAGCAAGGCCGGCTACAAAGGCATTATTGATATAACCCCCTAGGGGGTGTTTCACCAAGATGTTTGTTAGTTACACATGACTTTATGCACAACTGGTGACATGTTCTTCAGTGCAAATCAGATTCTCAATGAATGAAATTCCCATCAGCTAAGTTGAAATCTGATCTTTGCAGAATAAACATTCTTGTTATTAACAACCATCTGAATAAAAAAGTTTATAATTTGTCACATTTGATAAGGATTGTAGAAAATTCATTCCCACTATAATGTTAAAACAGGAACAAATCTTGTCAACAGTCGTGTGTAAACAAACACATAACTGCATGCATTGCACATACAGCAGAGGACGGAGGAGCAAGTGCATAAATGATCCCAACGACAAGAAGTTTGGTTGTTATCTGGACAATAATACACCACAAACTATGGTAAGTGGGTAGGAAGTACAGTCCAACCTGTATACAAAGACTACTCTCTAAAGGCCACCTGTCTATAAAGACTGCTCAACTTGGACCCTTTCTCAGCAGTTTGTATCATTGCATCGATCTGTCTGTGAATAAGACTGGGCTCGGGGTGGTCTTTCAGGTTTTTGCCTGTGCCTGTGAAACTCCAGGCAATTTCATCAGTCTATATACAGCACGTTCCTTAAGCATTCATGTGAGATGTGCTGTGTATCTTTGAACTGTTTGTATCCAAGGGATGTAATTACTGTCACGTTTAGAATGAGCTGAGGCCAATGTCAAGCCTCACGGACAGAATTACAAGAATGAGATATCACTCAGCAGTGCCTGCTTTAGCAGAGTAAAGGACAGTTCTAAGAAAGAAGGGGTGATAAAAGAAGGACAACGCGATGGAGGCGTGTAAGTCAGTCCTTCCCGACTTGTGGAATACTCTTGACACAAGACAGCACATTGATGAAATAACTTCTGCTTAAGTATATATCCATCTTTAAGTGCCACTATCATGTCTTAAGTACATTTTTACCCACCCCATTAAAAAACAACAACAACAAATTCATTAAGAAATATCATGTTATTGCAAACCTACATGTGTCAGCAAAAAATGAAAAGACTGGACTGAAGTTTGTTTGAATACAAACAAGCTAAACGACCGATCAGGAAATTATCCTTAAAATCTCACACCTGCCGTAGAATCTGGTTACATGATTTGATGCAAGCCATACTTCCCTAGAAAGGGGTATCCCTCTCCTTGTCCCCCTCACTACAAAGTCTGCCAAGATTCACTGAACCTTTTTCCCTGAACCTTCTTCAGTCAGAATAGCTATTCTGAATGTCTGGTTAAGGCCACATAGGAATCTCTGCCAGGTCAATTTTTTTCTCTCTCACAAGGACGGCAAGTTAACAACATTCACCATTCCCTGGATCTTGAGCTAATTAATGACTTAACGTTCGACACGATGCAGAGAGATATATATAGGCCTATAAAAGAAATACAAAGATAGAGAGAGAAAGACGTACAGGATAGAGATAGAGAGACAGACTGAGAAAGAGAGGAGAGGGAGAGGGAGAGAGAGAGAGAGAGAGAGAGAGAGAGAGATGCTAATTGAGAGGGTCATAAGATTTGTTTGTGACTTCATTCTGAGAATGGTGCCACTGGAATGTATACAGGACTGATACAGCCAAACAGTCACTTCTCTGAATTCTTGATTATACACCGCTGAAAATACAGTACAAGAATTTGATTGCCAAGTCCGGTAAGTCTTAACATAATTTTTTTTTTCTAATTAGCATGAGCAATTATTTTTCTGACCTGTGTAGATTTTTTGTTTGTTTTAGTTCTGAACCCAAACTTGGCTTAGTACATGCTAATCTGGAGACTTACATAAGTTTGCAATAAACTGTAGGTTAAATAGAGAATAACTATAACATGGTAAAATGATCTCATCATGCAGAGAAATACAACTTAACATTAATGTTCATTCCAAGAAATACTCTTAGGTCATCAAATAAAATGATTCTTGGCACAGCATATTGTGCATGGCATATTTTTCGCAAGTCTAATTTTTCGCGAATCAGGACTTGACAATTTCACGAGTGATTAAATTCGCCATCGTGGAGAACTAGTACTAGTAGTAAATGTGCTCGAGCACATCATATTCATACTGTCGCGTGTTGTTAAATTCACAAATAGTCCTGACTCACAAAATTTACGAAAATAAAAACCCCAGCGAAATATATGGCGTATACAATAGTCTGCAGACATAAACCTTTGTCTCACACTCCAATGCAATGGGTCTGACGCTGCATAGACTAACATCACCAAACATGCATTGTATGCATGCAAGCACAGCAACTAGTCTACAAACTGATGTGTCGCTCGACTCAAGCAATAAGCCATTTCAAAGTTCGAGCCAAATTATTGGAAATTTTCCTCTGACGGCTTAGTAATGAGTTATCATATGCACCTGTCACCCATGATGAATTTACAATGGGTGGATTGCACTTTGAAACTATTATTTCTTGCTCTAGGACAAGATTCAGGCTTACCATGAGATATATGTACGCATTGTCTGAACAATACACATGCATAAATTTAGAATGTACACATTTAAATGCTGGTATTATTATGTTCAGACGTATTTTAGTGTGATATCTATTGGCAATAGTGATCAGCCACATTTTTATGATTGAACACTACATGTGTTTCAAGAAATCATAAATATCTTCTTTAAATGATATTTTCCCTCAAACTTTTCATAATCTGCTTTTCTGTTCTAATGTGAACTACTTTGTCGAATGGGCAGTGCTCCCCTTTAAATGAGCTCTAAAAGTTGAATATCAGATAGTTCTTTACAATGTTAACATGGAATAATGTTCTATTCATGGTGATTTAGCATATTCCACCACCATCTAAAATAACTGTTACCTTTCTAGTGATGTGAAGTAACTGCAAGGGCCAGCACAGGATGTCAGAACATTAACACAATAGCTTTATTCCCAGAAATTGTGATGAAAGTGAAAAAAATAAAAACTATGTGATTGTTTAAGATGTTCTATTCTCGTGAAGTTTGCATAAAGGGGAAAGTACTTTCTCTTCATCAGAGTTGTGTATTGACTGTGAGTGTTGGAATAGTTGAGGATCTCCATAGGAATCGATGTTTTGGTTTTCCTGTGTCAACAGAGATAACAATGTCTCGATTTACCCTGCTTTCTGAGTTATTTGTGATGACCTCGTTCCTTGTTCAGGAAAACCACAACACCTTGCAGTGGCCGTGGACACATAACAGAGCTCAAACTCAAATCACTCACTCAGTTTCAGAACCTTCACAGGGAAACTTTTGGGAGAGCATAATGTACCATCTCCAACTTAACAAACAGGACAATGGACTTTAAAATTCTAGTGGAAATTTCTGGTGGTCATTTCTGATTGTAATGTGTGCCTAATTCCCTTGGTTTTAAAACTTGACAAAAATGTCAGAAGAGGTCTTTTAAAAACATGCTTTTGGCTTTTTCTCATGCTCATACAGAATAGCCAACGAACATGACAACCTACATGTTAACAGGCAGATATTAAAATATTGAAGGCACACACTGTCAAGTTTTCAAACGAATTCAAGGGAAAGTATAGAATTTGACTCTTTCCCTTCATAATAATAACCCTTTCTAAAGTATGGTAAGTGTGAGATGTTATTCAATACTGCAAAAATATGGTCAAACATACACTACAGCTCAAAGGAATTGGCATAGGGAAAGGGAAGAAAGGGAAGGAGCCCCAGTTTTAAACCGCTGTATATTTTGTCCAGTTCAGCATGAAACATGATGTTCTTTGGGCTAATGCATCATGTTTCATGCTGAACTGGACAACATATACTGCGGTTTAAAACTGCGGCTCCTTCCCTTTCCCTTTCCCTATGCCAATTCCTTTGAGCTGTAGTGTAGCAACCATTTCAGCAGCTAAAAAAAGAGCACACCCACTTATTCTGCTTAAAAAAAAATTGTCCATGCAATTTAAGAGAATACAGACAAACAACCGATTTTGGTCTCTCCATTTAATCCTTAAAGGTTTACCTAGACAAGCCTCAGGGAAGTTTGGGATTATTGTACTCAGTCTAAGATAGTACAGCGCTCGATCATGCCAAACATGCTAGAAATAACACAGCATATGATGTTGTTTCCTGCTGTCATGCAACCTCATTCACGCACTGCTATCCACCCACCAGCAGAATGTCAAGAAGCCAGTATTGCCTCGATCACTTTGGACCGGAAAGGGGAAAAACCAGAACAACACGGGAGAGGAAGCTGACTGGGAAAAGGTGTGTGTGAGCTCACATGCCAATGCGTTGTAAGGTGCAAGTCATATGAGTTTAACCCTCTCATTATCAGGGGTTTTTCACAGTGTTTGAACTCAGTATGCTTCTCATGGCGGGTACTGTGGGGTTCAGGAACAGTGCTGAGAATAAATTCTCTGGGGAATGCAGTATGTGTTGTATTATTAAATTGACACCATGCCTATGTTGTGTGTATGTTTTCAACCATGGTAACTTACTATTGATGGTATCTACCATAGCAACAGCAGTAAAGCTGGAAGCTTTACTGCTGGCTGCTACCATGGCAGTAACCATTAATGGTAAGTTACAACAATTAAAAAAAATATACATTCAACAGGGTCCATGTTCTAGAGCATGTTTTCACAAACATTTGCATCAGATGCACAGAAAAATCAATTGAAGTTTATTCACAGCCTGGCATCTATTGAGTATACAGCAGATGTTGTGGAAATCAAGCTGCCCAGTTTATCTGAGTTGAGAAAAGCCAGCCCTCATATATGTGGCCTCAACACAGAACGGGTTAACGCACATTACTTGACTAAGGGGTAGTGCTTGCATGCTTCGTTGTTAGCTCTACAGCTAGACCAGTCCCCGCTGGTGTCCGTCATTGTCTTCACTGTCTGTCTGGCCTAAGACAGGTAGTTTATGTATGACTCACATACTCCTGTCTCACATCAGGCCTCCACCTAGTCTGGCTTCTAGACTCTTGCACATTTATCTTTAAAGGTTTTACTGCTTCATTATTTCTGTGCAAGAGAGTTCATCAACATAGTTCACTTATCATTTTGCACAATAACATGAAAACACCAAAGTAAACAAATAAATAACACATACTGGCAACTGAGTGCAACTTAATATGAAATTAGATTCTCCCATTTCTCTAGATAAATACAATCTGTTTTTCCTAGCTTAATGCTATGACTTTATTTTATTT
The DNA here is from genome assembly GCA_963669155.1 of Arbacia lixula. Classification (NCBI taxonomy): domain Eukaryota; kingdom Metazoa; phylum Echinodermata; class Echinoidea; order Arbacioida; family Arbaciidae; genus Arbacia; species Arbacia lixula. The sequence goes on along the minus strand of OZ022590.1, from coordinate 1,097,303 downwards.
TTCTCCAAATTAAATATCTCCAGTTTGAATTGCTGGAAGTACATATCTAGGCATTTGTTTCTGAAAATGAAATGTTTACCAAAAATCATAATTGTATTCAACATTGGTTATTTGAGTTACACCCAAAACAGGAATGGCACCAAGTAAGTGATACGCTTAACACATTCATCATCTCTAGACTGTTGCACATTATAATCTAATCTGAAAAGGTAGAATCTAGTGTATACTCAATCGCTTTGTCAGTTTTTCATTCTCCTTTTTTCTTTGGGCACCCCGGAGAAGAAATCAAGCAGGATTAGTCTACTGTAGTCAGACACGCTTATTGACATGTACATGTAGTTGGGATTGGAAATTAATGCCAAAAAGCCTGAAAGCCAGGCTAGGATTGACTACATACTACAAGGCCCATGTAACAATCAAGGACAGTCTTCAGGTCAGCTTCCCGTCTGTATGTGTGTGTGTATCAGGGGGTGTGTAAGGAGGTGGATATCTATGTGTTTTGTTTATATATGTGTTTGTGTATGTACATATGTATGTATGTGTGTTTGTGTACGTTTGTATGTTTCTTTGTTTGTATGTTTGTGTTTGTATGTTTGTGCCTCTATTTCATGCCTCTGAAAGTATATGTCACTGTGTCCAGATGGAAATTTGCTTTGAGAAATTACAGCACGTAAAAAAACATATTACTCTCTGTTTGACGAGTCTTTCATTGAATGAAATCCGACTTGTCACAAACTTTCCTTGATTTGCTTTTCCAAGCTTTCAAGTTTCCGCTGAACACAACTTTATATTCATTGTTGAGCTGATGACTACCCTCGGCTAGAATAACTCCTTAGGTGCCAGCAATGATAGCTGCCTGTAGACTATTTCGAAGGTATCGTACAGTCACCTGGGCCTAATTGTTAAAGATAAAGTTCATCCTGGAATTAAGTGGCTTTTGATAAAAGCAGAAACATGAAAGCATCATGTTAGTTAAGTTTTGACGATAAGTTTTGACGATAAGAAAATTCTGATTTTTCAAAGTTTTCATTTTGTGATGTTAATGAAAATGGAAAATGTCCATTCTCTCAAAAGGAGAGCAAAATAACATTTACCTCTGCATTTGATGTATTGATAGAAAAATATTTTTACACACATACCTCTATGGCAAAGGTTTATTCCTTCATCTACAACCAGAAAGAGGGAAATTTATGGAATTGTACAGCACACACAGCATTATACAGCACACACAGCATTATGAATATGCATCTGGCATGTGATGTTACAAAATACCAACTTTAAAATATAATTTTCTTATTCTTTGATGGATTTTCATCTAACCTTCACTTACATGTTACTTTAAATTGCTGCTATAATCAAAACCAATTTAACATCAGGGGGTAGACTTTCCCTTTAAGAAAGCGACATCAAGGCTATAATCTATGAACAGAGGGTATGAATGGGGTAATTTTATGTGGATAGTCACAGGTTCTGGCAACCATCTTTTTATCATAAGTTAAGTGTCAAAATCCTTGAACTGCATAAAAGAATGCTGGCACAACAAGTATCATGGACATAAATAAAGAAAGAATGATATCAACAAATTGCAGAAAGGAGGGTGGGGGGGGGGGGGGGGGGGAAGGGGTTAAAAGTCATATACTGTACTGGGAAGGCAAAAAAGCCTTCAAAATTTAATTGTTAGCAATCTTCTTGCCAATGGTCTTAAATTCATGTATTGTCTATTTTAGAAGCTTGCTGAAAGTTATTTGCTCTCAAATGATCCATATATGGAGTAATTGATGATTAATGATTAAATCCTCAACATTTTGAGGATTTGTGATTTAATCACTCATTACTCCAAATGTAGTTCATTTGAGGGCAAATAACTTTCAGCAAGCTTCTAAAATAAACAATACATGAATTTCAGACCATTGGCAAGAAGATTGCTAACAATTACCTTTTGAAGGCTTTTTTGCCTTCCCAGTACAGTATATGCCCTTTAAGGCAACTTTGGGGGACTCTTCAGTGTTCTGCAGCTTCTATTTGATGTAAACCAGCTTTGAATGTGAATAGATGCACTTTTTAACTTACACTCATGAAGATATCCTGAGCATAGTTGTCTGTGTCAGAGTCCCAGAAACATCGGCAGCCCATCCTAAGCAGAGAGAAGAGAAATATACAAAATAATGAGGATTATGATACTGGTAATAATAGTAATACATTGAAAACTTTTCTCTTGGTGACTAATGGTATAGAAAGGCCACATGTAGTATTTCCCTTGAAATTGCTGGTAATTGAAACTTCGATTAAACCTGTGCATATACACTGTAGACTCCATTTCTTCTTTCCCTGGAGCCCTTATCTATAATTTTCACTGTAGTTATAATAATGATAATATCAATAATGGATATAGTTTTTATCATGAAAGTGATAATCATATCATCAATGAAGATATTTTTGATAATGATAATACTAATCATCATAACATTGATCAATAATGGCAATGACTGAAATAGGAATGGTTGCCTTCTCGATGTGAACCTAAACTACATTGTATTCTCGCTGAGGGCTTTGCAACTATCCTGATTTCATTTCAACCCTGGGCCATGTTGCATAATTTTCATCATTGTAACTTACCATCAATGGTAACTACTATGACAACAGGTGCAATAATGAGAGCTCACTGGCTGTTGCCCAGGTAGTTACCATTCATGATTGGAAGCCTACATGCAACATGACCCTGGTCACTGTAGTCATGGACCTCCCAGGCACAAACGCTTGCCACACACCCATTTTCTTATTTTTGCTTTATCTTGAGATTGAACCCGCACTGCTTTTGTTGTTGTTGTTGCTACCACCAGAGAACATAACACAGTATAAACATGCAAAGTACAATGGTGCCTATCCTCTCCTAAGAGCCGGTAAAGACATATCCTGCCATAAGAGCATCCTTTAATAATTTTCCCACTGACGTTCCAGAAATGGTCAGTTCCTAAAGAAAACTAGCCAGGGCTTGCCTGTTTATTTTTCTACTTTGCCCTGGTTACAGTGCCTGTGGCATACATTTAGACAAAAAAGAAAGAAGAAAACCTGTATAATTATTTTTTTCTGCAGATATTTTCTAACTTTTCTCTGGGGCTCATAGACAAAGTTTACGTACATGACACTTCAGGGACACCCTTTCATATGAAGTCCTGCTTATTCATATATTATATCAGTGTGGATCAATCTGCAACTACTGTACAGCAAATTATTTTATTTGTTTAAAAGCTGTATATCATTATTTGCATATGTGATCCACAACCACTTGCCCAGCTCACAGCTTAGATATTGTAATTCTCTGCTGTTTCTAATGTGTTGTATTCTGTGCATGATGATTAATTAATCAACAAACGTGTAGAAAAATAAGCAATGGAGGGATTAATAAAAGCTGACTAATCAATCTCTGTCATGCAAGTGTTGGACACAGTCACCTCAACACCTGATCACTAATGCCGCGAAGGATTTTATGGACTAGTCCTTCGTCTGGTTTTCCTGCTCTCCTCTGATTCTCTGATCCACTGCTCATTAATATTTGGCAAAAACATGAATGTACGATGACCATAGAGCCACCTGAGCATCATTCACCCCCGGAAATAATCAATTATTTATGTTTGAAGCTTTATGTTTCGTTTGCAATGATGTGCGGTGAGTCTGGTCTCAGGCTGGTATGAATCAAGGCAGTATAAAGACCTGGGAAATGGATCATTAGTGACACATTTCAAGGTGGACAACCTGTGGATCACATCTGAAAACTTGATGTCTAGTGATCGTTTTGATACGCTTAACAGTTAGCTATCGGGAGGGAAGTTCTTTTATACAGTATTCTCCTCCATTTTCTGCATTTTTGGTAAAAAAAATGTTTTACCTGTAAAAAGGCCACTCTGTCTTAAAATGCATCTATTTAAGAATATTGCTCGCCCGGTGTTCATACAGGTTGGATTCTACACTGTACATTTTCAAAGCTCAGGCCCTGTCTTATAAAAAGATGCTATTTATCTAGATTTATCGCTAGTCCTATCTCCTACCTCTAATGTACACTTATGATTGATATCATTCGTAAGTCTAGCTGTGATCAATCATAATTCTTACTCTATAAAACATAACCCTGCATTGGTATTTATAAGTGTTATGAAGTCAGCTCGACATCAATATTGAAGATCCTCGGATAGCAAATCTTTGTCCTCCCGTTCTCTCAATTGCATGCACTATTTCCTTTAAGTGTATCAGTACCAAGCCAGTTCATTGACTTATCACACATTTCACACACCTACCGACTGATAGGGTCAGTCTACTACTGATTACAAAGTCATATATAGAAACAGGTGCAAGAAACCTGGATGTAGTTCAGTCTACCCAGGAAGGTGTTAGAACTGGAGTCGGAACGAAGAGTAATTTATTCATACACCAGTCGCGATCATTGATACCACAATAGAATATTTTACGCGTTTGGTTCTTTGATCCAGTGATGACCGCCGCCAAATATGCAAGACAAATTTTGGATGCATTTAGAAGAATATACAATCTGCATGCGCAGAAGATTTCAGAACCACTTCATGTACTGAAGTACATGTGCAGTAGTAGTACATCTTATAATGATACGAATCTGTGAATTTCAGATTATATTGTTGCGTCGTTTTTGTGATAAATCAAGAATACGGTAGAAAACATGTCAGAAAAATGCCTCAATTTCGCACATTGGGCAATCATATTTTCTTACAAATATCTTGTAAATCGTTTATTGAGTGTTTCACCTTCCATGGAAACAACGTCGATTTCGTGTCCGGAGATGTCCGAAAACGTTACGGACCAAATTCTTTCTACAATTTTATCAAAATTTCCCTTCGCTCACCTCCAAACTAATTCCCAGTGTGTGTAATAAGATCAGCTATGAACTCCCAGCGAAGGCTGAACGGTTGACATATTTCTCAAAACAGATTTTCTTTTGTTATTCAGAGGAAGGCACTGCCTCATTAGAAATACAGCGTATTGTTTAAAACACCTGAATGTCTTGAATTTTTATGAGGCGGTGGTCATCATAGATCAAAGGAAGTCTATCCGAGCGCAGTCCATCCATGATAGGTCCATGGTCTACCTTACTATGGTTCATGGACAACCTGAAGACTGCCACCTTGTGACCAACAATCTATAGGTACTCCAAAAGCTTGAGCTAAGAGCGACTCTATCATATCTTAAATATCAGTTTAGTCCAGAGAGTATTCTACATGGGACTTCATACTACGCATATTCCTGTGATAGAGCAAATGCTGGGGCCTGCCTCATAAGACTTTGCGATTGATCTCAACAAGGATGTTTAAGCACATGGAGTGCCAGCAGCCATTTAATAAATGACGATTCATTGTACTCTGCTTCTAGTCACAAAAGAATGCTTTACAAAGATTTTCTCTTTGATCTCCCATGTTCGAAGCTGCCGACATAGTGACATAATCATTTTAGCATGCTGAGAATGTTTGCTGCATTGTGATGAATATTCATGTACATTTGTGGGAATATACTGGAAAATATCACCTAAAACTGTGTGATCATTTGACAAATAAGTAGTTAAATATAAAATACATGTGACACATGCAAATTGAACAAAGAGGAAAGACAGGGAAGAAGGAGGGTGGGGGAGGGATAATAACTACACAAAAAATTGAAATAAAGCGATACTCACTTGACACCTTCTCCTCTCTGTTCTCCTATCACAACTTGAACAAGAAACTTGTATCTATCAAGCTCCAATTCTATGTAAGAAACAAAATTGATAACTGTGATGATATTTCAGGTAATTCACATTCTTACACAATGTTCATGCCAAATATAACTTGAAGCTTAAGATTTTTAATAAGGAAAAATAAGGTTTCTTCCCTTTAATATAATATCTAAAGCATTTATTGACAAAGAACATTATGTTTGAAGCCAATGAAAGACTCTGTAATTGTTGATTGCATGTGGCGTGAACACCATGTGCTCCAAAGCATTACTCCCTGTAAACTTTTAAAATTACGTTGCACATATACATTTATTCACAAATATATGTTAGCATGTGTGACAAGTCTTTTTTCCCTGCATGCAACACAAACCATGATGAAAGCTTTGGGTCCAACACATGCTGCTTTGTGTAAGAATCCTCTGATATATCCCTCTTAGTATCACGGGTGCATAAGTCATAAAAGATTACACAGTTTGAATTGTGAATTCATCAAAGAAACCATCAATATTATGAGGTATTTACTACCAATACCTTTTAATCTCTCCTTGACTTGTTCACTGATGTGTTTGCACAATGCGGTTGTCTCCTCAGCAACGTACTGCTTGTCTGCAAGTTCTTCATTCAGGACTGTGTGGATGACAGCCTTCACTGCCGCAGGGCGAAACCTATACATGACAACAAAGAAAAACAACATAAAAATGACTCTGTCTTTAAGCTTTTAAGTACAATGTACTACAGTCTATCATGGCTTGGCGATAATTGTAGAACAATAGCAAAACAACTCAACATTATATTACAGAGTGACAATACAATTCTCAACTCAACTCTGCACTTAATCAAATCATGCAACATGCATCATTGGTAGACCTGTAATGTGTACTAAAGGTAAGATGGGCTATGTTGTAGCTTGTCTTCATGAAGGCAGGCTTACATTTAACCTTTCCCCTTGGAGCTTTTTAACCTTGCAAAAATGGAGAAGAACAACCAACATAACAAATATATACCCTCCTACATGTATATTTATCTAAGCTTCCTCTTGAAATTGTCGAACTAGGATAAGCCAAAAGCTTGTCATGTGACTAAAAATGGTTCAATCAAACATGAAGAAAAATGGATATTGCACGGTGGTCATATGGTACATTTTTTTGCCATACTAAGATTCTAATGTCATTTTCTAGGATAGTACTTTTTTCAGAGGCATCATGTTTCCACACATCCCTAAGCGCAATAAGTAAAATCTTTGCAATCATTTCTTTGTCAGCCGCTCTGAAGTTTTGGGCTTTAGTGGACAGTGAGATGGTGCACTCGGGCAAGACTCCGGATGTTGCGGCCGAGGTGCAACATGATTTTGTTTTGGTTTGGTCAAGCCTCAGGAAAACTTTTCTGTATTTTTTTATGCGAGCTTGGTATGAGGGATCCTTCATTGGGAATTGATACATTTTGCTCCCTGCTTAGCCTTTCATATAAATGTCTTGATGCTATAAACAAAAAATATAAAGTGCTTTGAGAGATGGTAGTATATACATGCATGCGGTGCCTTTGAATTTCACTATTGCATTCGGGGCTGTGCCCTCATGCAAAAGTACAATTGAAGTCACCTCATGCAATGTCATAGACCCGGGTTAATAAACCCTCTAGATTTGCAAAATACATGTTCAACAAGACACAAAATCATACCTTATCAAAATCCTTGTGCTTACGACATGTCAATGCACCCCTCCCCCCCCCCCCCCCCACCCTCCTTCGCAAAAAGAAGAACCATATAGATCTGAGATCCGAATAAAGTTAGTCGTTACCTGTTTAGAGCAACATCTTTTTCACAACATTAAAATACATCAAATTCAATGTTTGGGACTGAACAAATGCGCAGACTTACTTTTTAAGAAAATTCGGTCGAATGTTGTAGGTGTTTGGAAGAACCGGTTCCTCTGGAACGGGTTCTACAGGTGCACTCTCCTCTACCTCAGTCATGTTTGATGCTTAAACTGAAGAATTCTGCAGTAAAATCAACGAAAATTATCATAAATAAAACAACACTTCAAGTACATTACTAACAGTGACACTCTCGATGTAAATTGCAGCGTAACCCATGTCAACCACAAAGGTAGCATATGTTGGTGCAACGCTCAGCCGAGTATGAATATGCATTAGTAGTGACGTCAGTGGGACGTCACTGCATAGAACATTGCGCGGGGCATTTGAATAGATAACCGCGGAAAATAACGAAAACGAATGCATATTTAAGCATACATATCCAATAAACGTTTTGCAATTAAGACATTATTTTAAAAAACGATTATAAAAAAGATAAATGCCACCTAATTGAGTGCATAGAACAATAATGACAACAAAATATGAACCCTCAGTTGTACTAACCAATATTTTGTGATGCGTATTACCGTAGTCCTATATATATGAGAGTGATTGAATTATTAAGTACGTTAGGAATTAGTCAGGAATAAAATAGGGATAGGATAGAGCATTGCTAGAAGTAGGTAGGATTTATAGAAAGATTTCGCAAGAAATAAACAAGATTACTCGTGTATGCTCTGACCCTTCATTCAATTTTATTTTAAAATTTTGTTTTCATGATTTTAATCATGTATGTATTCTATGTAGTGGTGGAACACTGAGATGTGTTGGCGCACGTCTCAGCCGAGAAGCTATGGTTTCAATTATGTAGCCCCCCTATTTTGTATTCTATGTTGTGGTGCAACACTGAGATGAGTTGGTTCACGTCTCAGCCGAGAAGCAATTTGGTTTCTATTTTGTTTGCTATGATATATGAGATGAAATGAATTCAATTATGTATTCTGTATTCTATGTTATGGTGCAACACCGAGAAGTGTTGGCGCACTACTCAGCCTAGAGGTAATAAATTTAATTATGTATTCTGTATTCTATGTTGTGGTGCAACACTGAGATGAGTTGGTGCACGTCTCAGCCGAGAAGCTATGGTTTCAATTATGTAGGCCCCCTATTTTGTATTCTATGTTGTGGTGCAACACTGAGATGAGTTGGTGCACGTCTCAGCCGAGAAGCTATGGTTTCTATTATGTAGGTCCCCTATTTTGTATTCTATGTTGTGGTGCAACACTGAGATGAGTTGGTGCACGTCTCAGCCGAGAAGCTATATGGTTTCAATTATGTAGGCCCCCTATTTTGTATTCTATGTTGTGGTGCAACACTGAGATGAGTTGGTGCACGTCTCAGCCGAGAAGCTATATGGTTTCAATTATGAAGGCTCCCTATTTTGTATTCTATGTTGTGGTGCAACACTGAGATGAGTTGGTGCACGTCTCAGCCGAGAAGCTATGGTTTCTATTATGTAGGTCCCCTATTTTGTATTCTATGTTGTGGTGCAACACTGAGATGAGTTGGTGCACGTCTCAGCCGAGAAGCTATGGTTTCAATTATGTAGCCCCCTATTTTGTATTCTATGTTGTGGTGCAACACTGAGATGAGTTGGTGCACGTTTCAGCCGAGAAGCTATGGTTTCAATTATGTAGGTCTCCTATTTTGTATTCTATGTTGTGGTGCAACACTGAGATGAGTTGGTGCACGTCTCAGCCGAGAAGCTATGGTTTCAATTATGTAGGACCCCTATTTTGTATTCTATGTTGTGGTGCAACACTGAGATGAGTTGGTGCACGTCTCAGCCGAGAGGCAATGGTTACAATGATGTAGGCTCCCTATTTTGTATTCTATGTTGTAGTGCAACACTGAGATGAGTTGGTACACGTCTCAGCCGAGAAGCAATTTGGTTTCTATTTTGTTTGCTATGATATATGAGATGAAATGGATTCAATGGTGTATTTTGTATTCTATGTTATGGTGCAACACTGAGAAGAGTTGGCGCACAATTCAGCCGAGATAAATAATGAATTTAATTATGTATTCTATATTCTATGTTGAGGCGCATCACTGAGATAAGTTGGTGCACGTCTCAGCCGAGAAGCTATGGTTTCTATTATGTAGGTCCCCTATTTCGTATTCTATGTTGTAGTGCAACACTGAGATGAGTTGGTGCACGTCTCAGCCGAGAGCCAATGGTTTCAATTATGAAGGCTCCCTATTTTGTATTCTATGTTGTGGTGCAACACTGAGATGAGTTGGTGCACGTTTCAGCCGAGAGGCAATGGTTTCAATTATGTAGGCCCCCTATTTTGTATTCTATGCTGTGGTGCAACACTGAGATGAGTTGGTGCACATTTCAGCCGAGAAACTATGGTTTCAATTATGTAGGTCCCCTATTTTGTATCCCATGTTGTGGTGCAACACTGAGATGAGTTGGTGCACGTTTCAGCCGAGAGGCAATGGTTTCAATGATGTAGGCCCCTTATTTTGTATTCTATGTTGTGGTGCAACACTGAGATGAGTTGCTGCACGTTTCAGCCGAGAAGCTATGGTTTCAGATGTAGGTCCCCTATTTTGTATTCTATGTTGTGGTGCAACACTGAGATGAGTTGGTGCACGTCTCAGCCGAGAAGCTATGCAGGTCCCCTATTTTGTATTCTATGTTGTGGTGCAACACTGAGATGAGTTGGTGCACGTCTCAGCCGAGATGCAACTTGGTTTCTATTTTGATTGCTATGATATATGAGATGAAATGGATTCAATTATGTATTCTGTATTCTATGTTATAGTGCAACACTGAGAAGTGTTCGCGCACTACTCAGCCTAGAGGTAATGAATTTAATTATGTATTCTGTATTCTATGTTGTGGTGCAACACTGAGATAAGTTGGTGCACGTCTCAGCCGAGAAGCTATGGTTTCAATTATGTAGGCCCCCTATTTTGTATTCTATGCTGTGGTGCAACACTGAGATGAGTTGGTGCACGTCTCAGCCGAGAAGCTATGGTTTCAATTATGTAGGCCCCCTATTTTGTATTCTATGTTATGGTGCAACACTGAAATGTTGGTGCACGTTTCAGCCGAGAATAATATAGTTCCATTATTTTGTATTCTACCGTCTTAGCCAAGAATATTGTAATGATAGTAAGTCTTGAGACAAGACTACAGACTTCTCAAGATGGCAACTGTATCAACACACACACGTATAGTCTGCTGCATTAAAGTTACTACAACGTAGAAGCCTTGTTCGAGTCATCCTATCTGAGTCTACACAAGACCACAACATGGTGTCAGAAGTCCAAGAACCAGCTCAGAAAATGTCCATTTCCGAGGATCAAGGCCCCAAACAGGTGCAGACATTCCGATATTGAGTGTGATTTACGTGTGTATTAGACTGGCTAGCCAGTGCAGGAGTGCAGTGCATGTATGGTGCATGACAGTGTACAGCACACAGTGCACTCTACTGTGTACATGTTATGACTATGTGCGTGTAGAGACATCGCATAGTGCGTACGGCATATTGCTCAATGAAATTGTTTATCTCGTTGTTCTGACGGGTTGAAAAGATACCACTAGAGTAGGATAAGAGATTAAAGCTTTGTTCAGAGAGCGATTTACTGAAAAAAAGATTGCAAATATGGCAACCTATCTAAGCCAGCCAGCGCCATTAGACTTGACAGGAAATGTAGCAGAAAATTGGAAACGTTTCAAACAGAGGTTTGAACTGTACAATGTAGCTAGTGGTCTGTCGAAGAAAGATGAAAAAACACAGACATCCATGCTTCTGCATGTCATAGGAGACAAAGCTCTTGACATATACAATACATTCACATTTGCCGCTTCTGGTGATGAGATGAGACTTGAGAAAGTGATGGAAAAATTTGAGAGCTATTGCATGCCAAAACGAAATGTGACGTATGAGAGGCACAAATTTTTCACAAGGTCACAAGAGGTCGGTGAGAATATTGATCACTATGCAACAGAATTGCGCAATCGCGCACAGTCGTGTGAGTTCGGAGAGTTGACTAACAGTCTGATACGGGACAGAATCATCTGTGGTATTTTGGACAATGGAGTTCGTGAACGTTTGCTGAGGCAGGATGATTTGACGCTAGAGAAGGCGTTGCAGCTTTGTCGTGCTGCTGAAACCACTCGAGCTCAGGCCCACGAGCTGAGTTCCACCGGTGAGAGAGTCTCAGTTGATGCTTTAGGGAGTAAGAAACAGTCGTTCAATTCAACATCACACAAAGGTCCAAAACAACAAAGTCAGAAATCAAAATATGCTTGTGGTAGATGCGGATATAGGCACAATAGAAATGCATGTCCAGCACAAGGTCAGATCTGCAAAAAATGCGGTAGAGAGAATCATTTTGCAAAGTGTTGTCGGACTCCAGTTGCTAAAGTAGTAAACGAACTGCAACATATGGAGGAAGGGAATGACGGTTTTGTGGTTGATGTTGTTGAGTCAGCAGATGCTCCTGATGAATGGATGGTCAATCTTGTGGTGAATGAAAGGCCAGTGGATTTCAAGTTGGATACTGGTGCTCAGACTAACCTCCTTCCAGACTCAGTGTATCAGATGTTAAAACCCAAACCAAAGCTGCATTCAGCTAAAGTGAAGTTGACAGGCTATAGTGGGGTAGCCATCCCGGTGAAGGGTCGTTGCTTTGTACAGGTCAAGTACAAGGGGTCAACTCACAACATGACGTTTCTAGTCACTCCAGGTAAACGCCAACCATTGCTAGGGTTACAAGCATGTGACAAATTGAAGCTTGTAAAAAGAGTATTGAATGTCAAACAAACAAACAAACGAGTAGCAGACAGCTACCAAGACGTGTTCGAAGGGCTAGGATGTGTTCCAGGGAAACATCACATCACACTGAAAGAGAGTGCCATACCTGTACAACACGCATGCCGGAAAGTTCCATTCGCACTTCGTGGTCAGCTCAAAGATGAATTAGACAAAATGGAACGCATGAAAGTCATCACACCAGTGGATGAACCAACTGATTGGGTATCATCGCTCGTGGTTGTGAAAAAGAAAAACGGACAACTCCGTGTGTGCCTAGATCCAAGAGATCTAAACAGAGCAGTCAAAAGAGAGCACTATCAACTGCCGTCCAGGGAGGAAATCACAGCGCATTTTGCTGGAGCAAAACATTTCAGCAAACTAGATGCGTCCAGTGGATTTTGGCAGATCGAACTAGATGACGAAAGCTCAAAGCTGTGCACTTTCATCACTCCGTACGGACGGTACAGATTTCTGAGACTACCATTTGGCGTTTGCAGTGCTCCAGAAGTGTTTCACAAGATAGTGCATAATTTGTTTGCACACATTCCCGGTGTCAACACAATGATGGATGACATAGTCGTGTGGGGAAACACCCAAGAGGAGCATGATGCAAGGCTGATACAGGTCCTTGACATAGCCCGGAAAGTGAACCTGAAACTCAACAAAGACAAGTGTGAGTTTGACGTTGGAAAGCTGACATTCATCGGCGACTTGATCAGCGAACAGGGAGTCCAGCCGGACCCGAAGAAGGTGGCAGCCATCAGAAACATGGAAAGGCCATAATGCAAACAAGACGTCCAAAGGTTCTTGGGTATGGTCAACTACCAAGGGAAGTTCATACCAGACTTAGCCACAAAGTCAGCCCCTCTCAGAAGTCTACTTGACAAGAAAAATGAGTGGATGTGGCAAGACGCACAAGAGAAAGCCTGGCATCAACTCAAAGAAGCTCTGTCAGAGCAACCAGTGCTACACTTCTATGACTGCGCAAAACCAACAAAAGTATCAGCAGATGCTTCAAAGAATGGCCTCGGTGCAGTGCTACTGCAGCAACATGATCACGAATGGGTTCCCGTAGCATATGCATCAAGAGCAATGACCGATGCAGAGACACGCTATGCACAAATAGAAAAAGAACTGCTGGCAATAACGTACGCATGCGAACGATTTCACCAGTACATCTATGGACAACAGGTTGAAGTGGAGACTGACCACAAACCACTCATACCGTTGTTCATCAAACCACTCTGTGACTGTCCTCTTCGCATTCAACGCCTACTCATCAGGGTGCAGCGATATGATTTGAAAGTGTCATACACACCTGGCAAGTACATGCACACTGCAGATGCATTGTCCAGAGCGGTAGATCCAGAGGCCGAGACGAATGTTGACAGAGAAGAAGACATCAGAGTCCATGTCGATGCTGTGATGATGAATCTACCAGTTACGTCCAACAGACGCAGCCAGTTTGTCGAAGAGACAAAGAACGACAACACACTACAAGAGCTATTAGGCATCATCAGAGATGGGTGGCCTAATACAAAGCAGCAGTGTCCAGTAGCAGTCAGAGAATACTGGAACATCAGAAGCGAGCTGTCAGAAGCAGAAGGCATGATCCTGAAAGGCAGCAAGATAGTCGTACCAGCTACAATGAGACCGTTGATGTTGCGCAAAATCCATGAAGGACACCTGGGCATAGAAAAATGCAAGAAACGTGCACGTGAAGTCTTGTATTGGCCCAGGATCAATCAAGACATAGCTGCAATGGTACAAGACTGCAACTCATGCCTGATGTACAAGCCTAGACAACAGACAGAGAGTCTACAACCCCATGCAGTACCGAACAGACCATGGGAAAAGGTCGCTGCAGATTTGTTCACGTTGAACAACAAGGAGTACATGGTGATCGTTGACTACTATTCGCAGTTTGTTGAAGTCTGTAACATGACTACAACTACAAGCAAAGCAGTGATCAAACACATGAAAGCGGTATTCTCCCGTCAAGGCACTCCATGCGAGCTTGTAACTGACAACGGTCCACAGTTTGCAAGTCAAGAGTTCAAGAGCTTTGCAAGAGAATGGGACTTTGGTCACACAACAACAAGTCCGTATCACCCACAGTCCAATGGACTAGCAGAAACTGCGGTGAAGATCGTCAAGAATCTCATCCGCAAGTGTGAACACAGTGGGCAAGATGTCTACAGAGCTTTGCAAGTGTACAGAAGCTCACCACTGGAATGTGGAAAATCGCCTGCAGAACTGCTGTACAATCGGCGCATGAGATCAAACCTGCCCATGGTAGACAAACTACTAGATCCCCAACACATCGATCCTCGTTCGGTGAAAGAGAGGAAGGAAAGGCAGAAAGTGAAGCAGAAAGAGCGTTACGACAAACACGCTCAAGACCTACCAGAGTTCAACGTAGGTGACCATGTCAGACTCCAAGACATGCACAACAACCGATGGGCTCAACGCGGTACCATCACGTCGAAGCTACCAAACAGATCATACTTGGTAGAGACTGACAGGGGTGAGATCCGTCGCAGAAACAGACGTCATCTCAGACCTGCACCACCGACACAACGAGCCGAGCACATCCAACATCCTACGCAGATGGACAGCGATCTGGATGACGACGCAGAATTCCCAGCGCAACCAGCTGAAGCTGCAGAGCAATCCGCGTCTTTGTTCAGAACAACTCGACATGGAAGAATTAGCAAACCACCCGAACGCATGGACTTGTAAAGCATTAAATACAACAAAGCGAATACTAAAAGAACTTTCGCGCTTTTATGTAGAATTAGTCGCGTTTTATGTAGAATTAGTAAAGAGATCAAGTTGAAGTAAACAGAAAAACTTGATAGCATAAATGTAACTATGTTTTATGTTTCATCAGCAAGATTTGGATAATCAGCTGATTATCTTCAACGCGAACCAGTGATGGAACTGAACTCTTTTAATACAAAGGACTGGATAAATATTCTTTAAAGATCTGCAACCGGATCCATAATATACGTTGACTATTATAAGATACATGTACTTGTTATAGTACAGTTAGTGTTTCAAAGAAAAGTATACAAATTGACTTTCTGACATATTTGGAAACTGATACAAAGGATATGATGAGAATAAGTTTACTTTAATGAAAAGAATGTAAACCTTCTTTTTAAAGAAAGGGAGGTGTAATGATAGTAAGTCTTGAGACAAGACTACAGACTTCTCAAGATGGCAACTGTATCAACACACACACGTATAGTCTGCTGCATTAAAGTTACTACAACGTAGAAGCCTTGTTCGAGTCATCCTATCTGAGTCTACACAAGACCACAACAAATATAAGGTTGACTTTCATTATACCTTTTTGTGGTGCCTTATACTGAAATGAGTGGGCGCAGGTTAGCTAGGCCTCAGGGGAGAAGAAATTGTTTTAATTATGTATTCTGTATTCTATGTTGGCCCAACTCTCAGCCGAGAAGTTATTGTTTCTATTTTGTATTCTATGTTGTGGTGCAACACTGAGATGAGTTGGTGCACGTCTCAGCCGAGATGAAATGGATTCACATGTGTATTCTCATTTTGTGTACAAGTGGACCTTTGAATACACTGGGCCTTGTGAAGGTTACAAGCCAGATTGATGCATACTCAGGGAAATTGTGCTTTCTTTATAGAAAGGAGTTGTAAGTTCGGTGCAAATTACATGTTAATATTAATCATTTCACACCACTTTTAAATTTAATAACAGTTATGATACTTTTGAAGAAAAAACAATTATTGATCATGTTGTCATGAGTAAAGATTGAACATAAAGTAATACGAACCATAAAAGTTTATATATATTTACTCTGTGCATTATGTGGGAAAATAAACTTTCAGATTAGGAAGCTTTGTATTCCTCCTTCACACTCATGAATTTAATTTAAGCCAGTAAAATGATATGCATGTAATTAAGTGAACACATAGAATTCAGTGAGGAAAATGAAAAAAAAAATCATTTTGATCGTGTACAAATTGAATACTTTGTTTTCTTTTTACTGCAGAATGCACTTGCCATTGTGAATGGATTCAACCCTAGTTTGATAGCACCCAAGCCTTGTGCTATGTGGATCTATGTGCAAAACAAGTTGCTGGAGCATGCTGTTAGCCCTGAGGATCAGAAGATCTGTGACATGCTCACATACAAGTTTACGTCTACCCAAGGAGGAAATAATGAGCCCTGGGTGTGTTGTAATGTGTGTGGGAAATGGATGCATCAGGAATGCGTGTCACTAACATCACCTGTCAAAAGGAGTGATGACTATATTTGTCCTGTGTGTCCAGCACACTACGAGTAGTGTCAAGTGTCAAAAGAACTCCTATCTCAGTATATTTGAAGGCTACTACTAGTGTCCGTAAAATGCTGCTTTGCTTGTGATACACTTTCAATAGATTGGTGTAGGCCTGGGGCCATAATGCAACATTACTAACTTCATTTATCAAAATCGACCTTAGTGAGCTACCAACACTCCTAGTTACCAAGTATGAAGCTGATAAGCCTATCAAAACCCTGCATATCTTGTTGCAAACTAGGCCTTAGTGAGTGGAAAAGGTACCAGGATAAGGAGTATGCAGCTGACAAGCAGAATAATCACAAAAGTGTAATTTATATAAACATGCGGTGACATTTTTCTCTTACTGTAATAACAGATAAAAGAGTGAAAAACATTTCCTTTATTAACCCAAATTGCAACAAGAATATTTTTTCAAAGAGAAGTAGGGTCATTTTTTTTCTCGCCTGAACAAAGCTCGGCAGAGACCTAGTAATCACTTTTCCTGTTGGTCTGTTAGTCTGTTGGTCTGTTAGTCAGTTGGTCTGTTACAAAAAAGTAAGGTAAGGTTTCATGAATGTGGCCCCTGGTACTTATACAACATAACATGCAACATAATATGATTACAACTGCCTTTTACTACCGTGTGAAGCAAATCATTTCAGTATATGTGAGGTTCAAATCCCACCATTGCCACCACGTTTAACTTCAAGTTAGTGCATACATACATAGGCAAGTCACAGCCATTGATCACATATTATGGAGTCTAGAATGTAGAATAATGAAGTTATACTACTAGTATACCAAATAACAGCATAAACAGCAGATAAGTTATCAATATTACACAAATGTTTAATAGAGGTTTGCCAGCAAACATGGCAAAAGAATTGTACGTCTTCAGTTATAGGAGTCCTCTAATGTAATGTGATTAAGGCCTAGTTTGCAACAAGATATGCAGGGTTTTGATAGGCTTATCAGCTTCATACTTGGTAACTAGGAGTGTTGGTAGCTCAGTAAGGTCGATTTTGATAAATGAAGTTAGTAATGTTGCATGAATATGGCCCCAGGCCTACACCATTCTATTGAAAGTGTATCACATTACATTAATCAAAAATTAATTAAAAGTAATTGAACTGATATGTTAACACCAGGGAAGTACCCACAGGGGCAGAAAGATTTAAACCTGCAGCTTAGAACATATCAACAATCACAAGTATCTGGAGAATGATTACTCCATTCTTCTACTCAACTGCTGCCACCAAGTTGTGAAATGAAGTTCAGATAATTGTTAATAAATGCATACCAGTAGAAATGCAATCTAAACGTAAGAACGATAAAGGAGTTCGTACACACTCGATTGCCCAACATATTTACTATCTACGCTGGAAAAGGGTAGGGTACTGCTTATCAAAGGGCCGTCATGGAGTTTTTCATGAATCATCATATTGGCTAGTATATACAGTAATGTGCCAAACATGACTGAGAAGATTCTACAGTGGTCACCTCGCTTTACATAACTTGCTGGTCCCTGAGATATCCCTTGTATTTTCCATGAGATCCACATGAAACACATTTCAACAGACTCAATATTGTCAACAGCGACATATACAAAGGTCTTACCCTTATTCAATTACCGCCAATGCAAAAGTCGTAACATTGACTTACAGAAGCACTCAAACATAGGTAAATTAACTTGTTATAACAAAAATGGTGGTTGTAGCACTGTTGACTATGCATTAGTTTCTTACATGCTTTTTGATCACATATGTGCGTTTCTGCTTGATACTTTTGATAAATGTTTCTCAGATGTACATTGCCTCTTATTCTATCATTTGGAAGTACCTTGCCACGATTACACAAAGTTCAGACAGCGTATATACGCCATTGGTTCTGTCGTATTGCAGCCGTCAATATTAGACCAGGTCACTTAGCATTTCGGTGGTCCGAAGATAAGGATGAAGAATATGGATATGCAAAATGTTGCTGAGTCTGTGATTTATATTAGAGTCTAAATTGTCTCAATGAGGATGTTAATATTGTGAGTGTTGCTAGGTTTTGTTCTAAACTCAGTTCAGTGTTTGTCAAAGCAACGGACGCAGGCGTGTGTTCTTGGATTAATCCTTGTCAGACTTGTGAACAAATCAACCTTGGACCGTGAGTGCCAAATTGATCGAAGAAAATATTTTACAATGAAAAATAGACTTAAGGGTCAGGATAATGCAATTCTAGACTCTGGTGACAGTCTTAACAATGAAAGGAAGACTTACAAAAGGTTGTTGAGACACAAGAGGAGATTATTTATAACAACGTTAACATCGTTAAATGAAAGCTTTCGTTCTCCGAAGAAAAATAGCTCCTCAGAATATTGGTCAATACTAAAGAAAGGTGAAAAAGCTCCTATAATGACATGTAGAACCATGCACCTTACGACTACTATAATATTTATTATCATTTCTTTTGAGGGGGGGGGGGGGGGGGGCTGACTGGTTTTGAATTCAGTATTACTTCTGAAATGTGGGAATACAAAGTCCTATTGGTTTTAAACATTAGAAAATAGACATATGTATGACCTCATGCTCCTAAAATCTAATCAATTCATCAACCCCCAAGATACATGCATGTACCAAGTTTGGTGAGAATCAATCATTTTGTTCTCGAGATAACATAACGAGCTATATATGAGCCCTGAGATCTTTGACCTCATGACCCCCAAATCTGATCAGATCATAGGCACAACACCATGCATGACATTAGTTTGGTGAGCATCAGTGGCGTAGACAGGTTCGTACACCTGGGGGGATGACTGGGCTGCCAACGCTCGAGAGGGCGCGAAAGCGACCGGGCCGGGGGGAGGTACCCCCTCCCACGTTAGGGAGCTTTTGCAATTTTGAACTTGAAATCGTGCAATCTGATGCATACTTAATGAGGTAAAATAACACACACAAGCGTGCACGCACACTCACACACATACTCACACGCGCACACACGCACACACACACGCACACACACGCACACACACACACACACACACACACACACACACACATACATATACAACGCCTTGAAGAGTTGAATGGACAGTCATAGTTTCGAAAAGATCTACACACCGTGGCATACGAGTACAGAATGGACTGACACATATTTTGCAGGAAGGGTTCGTAATGGGTCCAGGGGTAGTTTGGGTACCATTTGGCTTAAAACAGGCATCAGTTCGCCTCAGATGCTCCATCACCCTGAACGGCACTTTCTTCTGGTTGAACTTCAGGAAGAACAGTCCTAACTCCGACATCATCCGATTTTGACGTAGACGGCTGTTCATCATCATGTATTTCTTTCTCATTATGCTCGAAAAGAAGTGATCTTTGATGTGTTCAACTTCTTATTATGAGCCATCCTAGAATCCGAAAATCAATTCACGCTGTGAATTTTTTTGCCTCTAAAAAGTGCCCACTCACGCATGACTTATTGGATTAATGTGATTTTCACACAAAAGTTAGTTAATAAGGTGAGAAACAATCCTGCCAAATTATTTTGCCCAAAACCTCTTCAATAAAAAGTTATGATATTTTGCTTGGTGAGGACAAACCACTAGAGAACCACACAATACTTGTAAGATTTTCTCTTTTTACCGTCTGAATTGGCATTCACCGTGTGAATACGGCGACATGTAGCAATGAACACAATTATAATAATGATGAGGATTATTATCATCATCATCATAATTATTATTATTAATATAATTGTTTTCATTATTATTTTTACTATTACTGTATTATCATCATTATGACTTACCAAGTAAGCAAATAATCATCCCCCAACCTTGTGAGGTGGGGGGATGCCCCTCACCCCCCCCCCCCCCCCCCCCGTTGTCTACGCCCCTGGTGAGCATCAAATGGTAGGTTCTGGGGATAACGTGATGAGAACGGGAGGCACGTACGGACGGACGGACGGGCCCGAAAAAGTGTTATAGTTCGATATAACAACGAATGTTCGTTACTCCGAAACGTGTAAATTATACCTCGATGTTCCTTAGGGTGAAAACTAAAAAGGGTTCTTCAATCCGAACATTTGTGGCATTATTCAGAAGATTCGTTATTCCGAAGGTTCTATAATATGAAATTAACATAGGATTTGTTATTCCGGCCAAAACACGATAAGCTTCGTTACTCGCAAGATTCGTTAATCTGAAAACGAAATAAGGCTCATTTTTCCAAAAGTTAATCCAAAAAATAAATATGGTTTGTTAGTCCGAAACTGAATAATCTGTGGCGAAGCCGAGAAAACCGGAAGTGCAGGAGGCGTGTGTGTGTGTGTGTGTGTGTGTGTGTGTGTGGTGGTGGTGGGGGAAGGGGGGGGGGGTGTTATGGAATTACCGTTGTTGTTCACCGTTGTTATGATGGTAGGAAGGAGCTGATCTATCATTACGAGAGGCGATTAAATTTTCAGACTTCTTTCATAGGGATGATCACAGGCTTTTCAAGCAAGAATCGATTTATCTTTCATCGCCAGACCTGTAAATTTCACTGGGGGAGTATTGGTACATTTTCAAATTGTTTTGTCTAAGTTCAAAATTTCTGCTAAAAGATCCATTCTTGATTAAATATTTATCATTTACCAAACCTAAAAAAAATAGAATAGGAGCAATTAAGACCTCCAGCAGGGGCGTCGACCCCCTTCTTTTCGGCTGGGGGAGGGGGGGGGGCGGGGAAAAACAGCCATCCGTAGCCATCGTCGTAGCCAAAATCAAAATCAAGATGCTTGATCCACGCCACTTCTTGATGCAATACATGTCTCGGCCACAAAATGCACGTGTATTATCCTCAGCCAAAATTATTATTTCATAATATCCTATTGTTTTAAGTTTTAAACATTTTAATTTTTGGAAAAAAAGAACCTTATTTCATTTTCCTTCGAACAAACCTTTTCACATTCAAGGTCAAACAAACCTGCAGAAAAACTAACCTTATTTTCTTTTCGGAGAAACTAGCCTTTTGAATAACAAACCTTATTTCTTTTTTGGACTAACGAATCTTTGGAATAACAAACCTTTGGAATAGTGATCCTTCGGAAAAAATGAACCTTAGGAGTATTCATCGTTGCATCATTTTTTTTCTCACAGTATACAGCACTTTCTGTGAATAAAGCAAATTTTGATTATTTTCACAAAACAATCTTGCAGCTTCTAAACATACTGACATCTGCAAGAGTACTTCTCACAAATGTAAGGAAAAATAATAACAATCAAACAAAATTACCTTGTCATTTATTCATGAGACGTGCGCCAACTCATCTCAGTGTTGCACTACAATATAGAATACAAAATACATAATTGAAACCATAGCTTCTCGGCTGAGACGTGCACCAACTCATCTCAGTGTTGCACCACAACATAGAATACAAAATAGGGGGCCTACATAATTGAAACCATAGCTTCTCGGCTGAGACGTGCACCAACTCATCTCAGTGTTGCACCACAACATAGAATACAAAATAGGGGGCCTACATAAACCATAGCTTCTCGGCTGAGACGTGCACCAACTCATCTCAGTGTTGCACCACAACATAGAATACAAAATAGGGGTCCTACATAATTGAAACCATAGCTTCTCGGCTGAGACGTGCACCAACTCATCTCAGTGTTGCACCACAACATAGAATACAAAATAGGGGACCTACATAATTGAAACCATAGCTTCTCGGCTGAAACGTGCACCAACTCATCTCAGTGTTGCACCACAACATAGAATACAAAATAGGGGGCTACATAATTGAAACCATAGCTTCTCGGCTGAGACGTGCACCAACTCATCTCAGTGTTGCACCACAACATAGAATACAAAAAAGGGGACCTACATAATTGAAACCATAGCTTCTCGGCTGAGACGTGCACCAACTCATCTCAGTGTTGCACCACAACATAGAATACAAAATAGGGGGCTACATAATTGAAACCATAGCTTCTCGGCTGAGACGTGCACCAACTCATCTCAGTGTTGCACCACAACATAGAATACAAAAAAGGGGGCCTACATAATTGATACCATAGCTTCTCGGCTGAGACGTGCACCAACTCATCTCAGTGTTGCACCACATCATACAAAATAGGGGACCTACATAATTGAAACCATAGCTTCTCGGCTGAGACGTGCACCAACTCATCTCAGTGTTGCACCACAACATAGAATACAAAATACATGATTAAAACAATTTCTTTTCCGCTGAGGTCTAGCTAGCTGCGCCAACTCATTCCAGTGAGGTACCACAAAAAGGTATAATGAAAGTCAACATTATATTCTTGGCTAAGACGGTAGAATACACATTAATTGAACTAATTATTCTCGGCTGGGACGTGTTCCAACTCATCCCATCCAGGCACCACAACATATATGAACACATTTTTCGTCGTTCATGACCAGTTTGAAAACAATCGTTTAGAACGAGAATGAAGTGTTAAAAATTTGACTATATCACATTACGTTTATTCTTTTCTAATAATATCGTTAAAACTGTATCTAAGTCAACAATTGTTTAGGCGATCTACTCCTACCATTACACTGTGCTACTCCTATCATACACGTGCGTGTATTCACTCTCATCTTACTACGGTATAACTTCACAAAATTTTAGTTAGTACAACTAACGATTAATATTTTGGTTTTCAGTATTGGTGTGTGCACTAAATTAGGTGGCATTTATCTCTTTTTTTTTGTCAATAATGTCGACGTCTGAATTCCAAAATGGTAATTGGAATGTATGCTGAAGTATTCCTTCTCACTAGTTATATGCCGCGGTTATCTATTCAAATGCCCCGCACAATGTACCGTGCAGTGACGTCACACTGACGTCACTACTTCATGCATATTCATACTCGGCTGAGCGTTGCACCAACATATGCTACCAACAACAAACCTAGCGACGAATTTTTAATCACTTGCATCTGTTACCTTGGGTGAAGATACGTCAGTAGATTGAAGTGAACAGTGCTATTGTTTCCTAAATTTCAAGCAATATGATGCTGTAAATCAGACGAATGAATTGAACGGCTAATAATACAAATTATTTGGTCGTTTATCAATCTCCATCTGCAGAATTTGAGATCTGCGCAATAAAGTTCTTGTCGAGAGATGGCGGTATACACAAACATTGATCTGCTTTATCGCGATATATTCAGCCGGTGCGCCAATTTAGGAATTAATTATGTTAATTTCGGACAGAAGAAAACTTGATGCATCTGGAATGTTATAATTCCAGCAGGAGGGATTGTCATGATGTACCAACGACGTCACCTTAGTCAAGAAGAAGTTGAAATATCCCAGAGACATACTGTTGGATTATACACTGATTAATTTCGGGCAGAACGGCGGATTTTGAGGGAGGCGGGGACGCGAAGATCGCATCACATCGCAGGTGGTTCCTGCAGTGGGTCTAGGCGGCTGAAGCCCGCTATGTCTTCATCTACGGCTAGCTCCGACACCGAAGGATGCGGTAAGCACGACCAGCTACACAATTACATGTACATGTAATTCGATATAGAGCCTAGAGGCACATAACATTTTGTCAGATTTACTGTCTCAAAATGCAAATAAGATATGGAATTAATATTGAACATACAACCTGTACATTAGTTGTGTACTAGCCTTATGTGGGTCATTATTTTTTGTCGTTTCGAACCCAAATCTAGTCTGTGTTGCAACAACAAGTTGCCGACTGATTTGAAGCGATAGTAGGCCTATCTGAATTCCTTGTTTGTTTCTGAATTCCCCCAAAACTTAATATAATACAAGCTTTTTACCCCAAACCCTGTACGCAGAAAGCATTGACGGAACCATACTCACCTGCTCATGGTATGCAATGGTAAAATAAGAATTTTAAGAAGGGTTGGGAAAGAGTACTTTTTGTGACAGCCACCTGATGTATCCCCTCCACCCTCACACCTACCCTAGTCTACAGTACATGTAGGACACCAGGGTTGTGCGTACCTGCCTGCCTAGGACACCGGGGTTGCGCGTACCCTAATCACAGGGGTCCTGTATATTTTTTGAAAATAAACTGTATAAATCCTCAAACCATCTCTTTGTGTATATTATTGTTATAATTGATTGATTGATTGATTGAACTTTATTTATTTCCATCAACATAAAAACATATTTACATACATAGTAAAATATGATACAAACATGAAAAATACATATCATACATAATAATAAATAAACAAGTTATATTTGAAATGTATAAACAAATTTAATGTAGAATATGAGTGGTTACAATTGTGGAAAAAGGGACGCCTGTAAAAGCCGTAGAGGCTTGACAGGTTAGGCGCACCTATAAATAAGACAAGAAATGGCTAAATATTGGTATATTAACAGTTGAGAATGGAATCAAAGAGAATGAAATAAAAGAGTCAGGAAATTTAGCAGTAAGTTAACAATAGGTGTTTTTTCAGAATATTTTTAAATGAATTGCAGAATTGAATATTTTGAATGAAAGGTGGTAAAGAATTCCATGAAGCTGGACCAATGTGACGTAAGGATGATTGGATAGTTGAAGAAGTAACTTTCCATTGGTGAAATTTATTTGCAGCCCTCGTATTGTGGTCATGGATCGAAGTATTTAAAGAGAACATGCGCATTAAGTACGGTGGCAGTGTGCCGCGGAAGAAACGATGCATTATTGAGGAAATTTGCATTTTGTTAATGTCGTATATGTGCAAAGTACGAAACTTTTTAAAAATAGGTAATGAGTGGGCTCGAAAATGGGAATTAGAACAGATACGTAACGCTCTTTTCTGGAGGCGATGCAATTTGGCCAGTTTGGAAGGATGTTTCGTGGACCAGAGAGTGTTACAGTACATGATATGAGGCAAGACAAAAGCATTGTATAACATGAATAATATCCGACATGGAAGAGTAAATTTCAAATGATTAATAACACCTATATTTCTCGAAATTTTGTTAGTTATGTAGTCAATGTGAGAATTCCAAGAGAGATTTTCATCTAACAGAACGCCCAGATAAGAAAATACATTACATTGTTGAATACGTTTATCATTAATGAAGAGTGAAGTATTGTTGTAAATATCATTCAGATTTCGAGAATTCCTGAAGACTATGAATTTGGTTTTTAAAATATTTAACGACAATCTATTACATGATAACCAGTTATAAACATACACTAAATTAGCATTCAATCGATCTGTTAAAACATCAAATTTTTCATGAGAAGCTACAATTGTCGTATCGTCGGCGAATAAGACAAATTCACAAAAAGATGAGCAATTCACGATATCATTTATATAAATCAAGAATAAAAGAGGTCCTAAGATTGAACCTTGTGGTACTCCATAGTGTAGAATTTCAGAAGGCGAACTGGCATTATTAATTGAGGTATACTGCTTCCTATTACTCAGATAGCTCTTGAACCACTGATACGCAACACCCCTAACACCGTAGAAACTTAGTTTCGATAGTAGTATGGAATGAGAAAGAGTGTCGAATGCCTTTGACAAGTCCATAAATATACCGACAGCATGCTTATTATCGTTAACTAGGTGAAGAACTTTATCATAGAGATGAACAATGGCGAATTCAGTTGAACAATATTTACGAAAGCCATATTGGCTTTCACATAGTATGTCATTTACATTTAAATATTCGTGTAATCTATTAAATACGAGACGCTCTAAAATCTTAGAAAATGCAGTCAAAATGGATATAGGGCGATAGTTATCACACTTGTGAGAGTCCCCCTTTTTGAATAATGGGATTACCCGAGCAATTTTCATATTAGATGGAAAAACTCCTGTTTCTATAGAGAGATTAAATATATGACACAACGGCCTGACTAAGAAGTTGATGACAGATTTAACAATATACATATTTAAGCCGTCATGACCGGAACTTTTACCTTTGGGCATTTTCCGAACTATAGCCAAAATTTCTACTTCAGTTACGGGTTTTAAGAACAAACTATGAGCAAAATTACCACGTAGATAGTCTGTATAACGACAAGGTGAAGCAGGAATTGATTGTGATAGAGTAGTACCGGTATTAACAAAATAATTGTTGAAAATGCTGGCAATATCTTTATCAGCGTGAAACTCCTCCCCGTTGTGGTTTAGCATATCAGGCACTGATGATTTCTTTTTACCCAATACGACATTTACAAGATTCCACGTTTTTCTTAAATCAGACCTTACAGCATTGAATTTATTGAAATAGTATTTCCTTCTGGAACATCGTATAACCGAGTTTAATCGATTTCGGTACTGTTTATATGTCAATTCGCTGTCAGCTGTAGGATCTGATTTATACAATGCATACAAAATATTTTTTTTCTTGATAGATTTTAACAAAGCAAAAGTAATCCACGGTTTTTTGATAGTGAGGCGGCGAGTACCATTTGCCTGTAAAGGCATATGCTTATCACACAATGAAACAAAACAATCTATGAATTCATCATACGCAAATTCAGTGTCATCAATGCTTAAGATACGATCCCAATCAAACTCACATAGCTCTGTTTTCAATGCATTGAGAGTCGACTCAGTAATTTTGCGACTTAACGAAGTACAGTGATTACATTTTATACATTGAAAGAGGGGGGATACTTGAAACACTGGCAAATGATCACTGACGTCAGAAAAACAAATTCCAGAAAACGAAAGTTGATTGGTTGAATTAGTTAGAATGTTATCCAATAGTGTTGCAGTGTTGTTGGCAATACGTGTCGGCTTACTTATCATGGGGTGGAAACTGAATGAAAATAGCATATTCAGGAAATCATTGGTGCTGGAGACGTTTAAGTTAGACAAATCCAAATTGAAATCCCCCATAATGTAGCAAAGTTGTTTACTTTGGGATATTGAATTCATGATATGTTCAAATGCAGACACAAAATCAGATATGTTGCTTTTCGGCGTACGATATACCACACCAATTATTACATTTTTTTTGTCATTATTCAAAATTTCAATAAATAGAGATTCCACACCCATAATAGCAAAATTTAAATGATCAAGAACACGTACATTCAGCTTACTGTTAATAAACAACCCAACCCCACCGCCACGACCAGTTCGATCAGCATGGTAAAATGAATATCCGGGAATAGAAAAAACGTTGTTCTTGTTATAAAGCCAGGTTTCAGAAAGACCGATTGCAGTAAAAGGAAAGTCCAGAGAAGAAAGATAATCAGACATATGTTGAAAATTGCGGTAAATACTACGTACATTGAAATGAATTAAACTGAAATGGTCAGAGGGCAGATTAGTTGTTTTCTTATGGAATTCATCTTCGGTATAATAGTTACATTCAGTTGCAAAATCGGCAGAATTATTTGGGTCAACGTCGCTATGTACGACCATTTAAAACGAGGAAAGAATAATCAAATAACGACGTGCTGGGTAAAGCGGATAAAGGGGGGGGGGGGCGTTGTAGCTCACTAAAGACGGTCAATGTCAACTGAGTTTCTCACCAACACCTTTCGTCCATCCTTCGTGAGGGTGAAGATCTTGCCGTCGATCGACCACGTACGCGTTGTGTTCTCATGGTTGAGCGCTTTGAAGTACAGGTCTTGCCGACGAAACGTTAAGTCTTCCCTGATCACGACACCGGTGTTCTTCAAACGAGATTTTGAGGAGTACATGAGATGTCGAGGGTTATAACGCGCGAACTTGACTATGAGCGCTTTTGGACGAGGTGGGCGAGACGGTGAACGAATTGTGCGTTTGGAGGGGATCCTGTGGCTCCTGTCGATGTCACGTGGGTCAACCTTCACACCCATTCTGGCAGCGAGGTCAATGACCAGCTGGTCAGTGTCTTCATTCACAACCTCTGGGATGCCGTAGATTCGTAGACACTGGCGGCGGGAGTACTGCTCCTGGTCGTCCATGGTGTCTTCCAGGTGCTTGACACGCTTCGTGAGCTCGGCATTTTGAGTAGCCAAGCTGTCGATTTTGCGCTCAGATTTGGCGAGTTCAATACTAAACGAATCGTGTAGCTCTCTTGCAATCTTTTCATAGATCTCGCTGTATATAGCGTCAACAATGCCCTTGACGACGGCCGGGGATTGCAGGGCATTCATCACCTGACTCATTAGGAGTTCCTTCATTTCGGCGGGCGAACTTGAATTTGAATATGAATGGGGGCGGTGGGCGGTCTGGTGAGCAGCAGAGTCCTTGTCGTGAGGGTTGTCTTGGTTGAAGGGCCCCGAAATTTCGGGCGGCTGGTCATCCAGGATATCGTATAGGTTTTCACCAGATA
Organism: Arbacia lixula; assembly: GCA_963669155.1. Lineage (NCBI taxonomy): Eukaryota > Metazoa > Echinodermata > Echinoidea > Arbacioida > Arbaciidae > Arbacia > Arbacia lixula. The sequence continues at coordinate 1,068,361 of OZ022590.1, read as the reverse complement.
CGTCAGTTTTCGAAGTCTTTTTCTTCTGTTTAGATCTTGAAGCCATGATGTCACTAGATCCGGAAATTATACTGCAGTAAACACTGAGGTTAAGCCAATGTATTGGGTGACTATTAGAAACCTGCTAATACGAAAATTAGAGTTTCCTACCCGATAAGTTCTTTACAGGAAGCAGCAGCTCTCGATGATAACGCCATCTTGTCCAAGATACATTATTCTACGTATATATTTTAATTTTCTTAAAAAAGGAATTATATATAACCCTCAAACCATCTATAATGTATTATTACTACATTATCCACATTATTTTAGGAGTTGAATATTTATTTTTCACTTTGGGTGGCTGTCGCAAATGGAACTCTTCCCAAGTGTTGTTTATAGTAGTCATCGTAGAAAGAGAAAGAGAGAGAAAGAGAGAGAGAGAGAGAGTGAGAGAAAGAGAGAGAGATAGAAAGAGAAAGAGATCGATAAACAGGCACTGTCCTTTAAGCATCGTTGGATTAAAGTAATGTTAAGATATATACCATGATACCAGGTACATTGCAGCTCAAAGGAATTGGCATAGGGAAAGGGAAAGGGAAGGAGCTGCAGTTTCAAACCATGGTATATTTTGCCCAGTTCAGCATGAAACAATGCTGTAGCCTAAAAAGCATCATGTTTCATGCTTAACTAGACAAAATATACCACGGTTTAAAACTGCGGCTCCTTCCCTTTCTTCCCTTTCCCTTTCCCTATGCCAACTCCTATGAGCTGTAGTGTATTCAATCCAATGCACTGCCAACTCATGGATTGAACATCTATTGGCAATGGAAGGACATACACTGTAGACCTGTTGTTGTTGAGCCCCTGATGTTAGTTTTTTAAACAATAAGTTGTGTGTCTGCATTTCATCCTCTGAGAGCTGAAAGGTCATACAATGTCTCATCCCTTTGTGCATTTAAGAAAATAACACAGGGGCTGTGGACTACATGTACATGTAGCCCCCACAATGATAAAAAATGCCTCACAAATGACCAAAATGGCCTCTGAAATGTATTTTTTATCCTAGGGAATGCAAAACATAGAACTTGCTAAAGTGTTTCTATGATGAGAATGTATAAATACCATACATGTACATATAAAAAAGTACACCTTTCAGTTGTACCATTTTGTGATTTAATTTTTTTAATCATACTTTACTCATGTATGACATGGAGAAGGAAAAGGAAACAAAAGAAGAGGAATGGAGAGTTTCATTGTTACATTTTCAGTAAAAAATTAATATGCAAGACTGTTTTATGTTGATGGTAGAGTTGTGAGCTAGTCACAAAAAATATGAAGACAATTTCCAAAAATATATAATGCTGGAAATTATAAGGTTTGCAAGAAACTGTGTATGATATGAATAGAAAAAGATCGAGCAAATTTAAAGCAAGGCCTTCAGTTGCTTTTAACAATCCAAACACGTCGCTGAATATGGTTGTGTTTTTAAGCGTCGTCATGGTCAATTTGGCACTTAACTCATGGAATGTGATATTGAGTTTAATATATCACAGTGTCACCAGGATACATTTGTACACAAATACCTCCTGAAATAAAAAAGCAAATTGTGAGGCAATTATAATATGGTAATCCTATACATGTACATATTGCTTATTCATTGCAGCACTTGGAAACCTGTATTTGTGATTTATATTACATTCCTCCATTTTCATAAAGTTCTGGGTTCAATAAAATGCTTGGAATGTTTTGAAATTTGTTTAACAGTCCTCATAACCTCCAAAGTGAATTGTGTTGCAAAACTTCATGTATAACTGTGGGAAAGACGTTCCTTTTACAAGTTTATAACTTTATAACAGTGGAAACATCCAGTTTATGCCATGCTTACAGTACATGTTCATGTGTACTTGTACTTCCTTGACAGGAATTACACATTTTAGTTTACTGCTAATTATTAAAAGCAAAGTTCCCTGTACCATTGTTAGTACATGCTTAGAATCATGAAATTTGTTGCAAGTCTTTGTGAAATGCAAAGTGAATTGTGATGCCATGTTAGGAGAGTTGTTCATTGTACTGTTGTTCATGAAGAGCAGTTGAAACCTCTAGTTTACATTATATTCATGCACTTCCTCCAAGGGAATGAGTTAAAACATAGTTTGTACCAACCATGTTTGATAAAATGCTTGATATGGAAATCAGTATTCATGAAGTGCAGCAAAATTGTAATGTCATTGATCATTGATACAATGTACATAAACTAGGAAACTCGTTCCATGTAATTGGAAACATACTACATGTACATGTACATGTAATGGAAACATACTACATGTACATGTACATATGTAGCAATGGAAACTTTCTGTGTGCGTGTGTTGTTGACAGCAGTGGGAACCTTCCCTCTAGGCAGACCAGGCCAAGTCAAGGCAAGGGCGCATGGATTGATGCAGGCAGGCTAGCTAGAGGAGGCAGCGACATACACACACACATACACACACACACACACACACACACACACACACACACACACACACACACACACACACACACACACACACACACACACACACACACACACACACACACACACACACACACACACACACACACACACACACACACACACACACACACACACACACACACACACATATGCACATACATAGTATTTCCTTTAGAAAGGATTAGAAAGGTTCCATTCATGACCAACAATAGGAGTGTTATGGGTCCCTGGGCCTTGCTCAGAATAGCACTCCTCACTGCAGCACAATGTAACATTGATTAACGGTCCCCTATATTCATTTACCACCCTTGGGTACCTCAATCACATGATCTCAATGCTGAACAATAAAATTAGGAAAGCAAACTTTAAGGAGCTGAAGTGTTTTTATAAGGTTATTGATACTTCAGTCCCATTAATTGACAGCTTAATTCTAATTTTACATAGAAAATGATCATTTGATTACTTGTATAACATGTACAGTATTGTGTTTCAATTGAATGCGCAAAATATTCAGGAAGCTTCCTCTAATGCAATGTGTGCTTCAAGCGGAATGTTTCACAAATAGCACACAGTCAATAGAAAGGATTACCAGTATGTGGCAGTTAATCCTCTTTAATTTACCCTGGATTAGCTGTAGAGGGTAACACAACACCCCAAGAGCTGAACCTGCGCAGGCAAGATGAGTACTAGACCAATCCAGTTCACACCTCGTGCTGATAAGGTGGCAATGGGGATTTTATGACACTACCACAGATCAAGAGTTAATGAAACAGTTATTGGTCCTTTAAACCCACCAGCTTACAGCTAAAAGTCTAGAATCTTATCCACTGTTAATTAATTAGTTGAATGTAGTAGTGCAGTGTGCAGAATGTTCTGGATCCCCTTCCCCTCCCTAGTAGTCACAATGTATTGAGACTGATACCGTGACAGCCAAATTGGGATCTGAATTTTATGTGTGAAAATTATCGCTCTAGACTCTTGTATTGAAAATGATTGCTCTAGACTCTTGTTGTATTGAAAGGTGTACTGCATGTTGTAGTGTGTATCTCTATGAGATTTGTGTGTAATTACTTGTGATTAAATCATCAATCGGCATGCAAAGAGTTAATAGTAAAAATACACACATGACATTTTGAGTATTGTGTACAAGATACTATTGCTCTATGGGATTTGTATGCATTACTTGTGAGTGAATTAATTCACAGATAACATGAAAAGAGTTGAAAGGAGCTCCTGAAATGTTTCAAACCTGGTGCAAAGGATGTGAGATGTTCTTTATGTATCATACAAACATTGTGTTCAAAAATTGACATGACTTAAATACTGTCAACAGTGTGTGTGAGCCGGTTGGTTTTGCTTACTCATGTAGACTGTGCAGACTATTTGTTCTTTTATCACACCGTTCAAAGCTTCAGTACTATTTTCCATCGAAGCAAGAAAGTTAACAGAATAATGCGTTTCTTTGACAATTGAATGTGATGCACGATTGCACTCTTATCCTGGTAGGAAACTACATGACAACAAGGCAGTGAGGAGATTTTCCATGAAAAGTGACAATTGGTAACTGTAGTTCACTGGAAGTCCTTGATGGGTTTCAAATTTAGATCTGTGTGAAATGTAAAGTCTGTAAAAACTAATGTGTGGATGTTGAAGGCGGTCAGGTCCAATGACGTCATATTGAAGCTGCATGTATGTGCATGCCCAAGGTCTTGAACCTGACCAGTACAGTACATGTATACAGTACATGAATAGACAACACCTACATGTACACCAGAGATTTGCCATCTTCATGAAAATGAGTATCCCGTACTTGAGACTTGGGGCATGCGCAAAGTTTCAACATGACATCATTGGATCTGAACGCCATCCACGTCCACACAGATCTAAGGCATCCTATTGCTGCAGGTTATACTGTAGTGATGGTAGACTCTGTCTTCAAGCGTCTCGTACTCAAGACTTGGGGCATGTGCAAAGCTATCGTTGGATCTGAACGCCATCCACGTCCACACAGATCTAAGGAATCCTATTACTGCAGGTCCTTACCCTCTACACCCTAGTGATGGTAGGCTATGTCTATCTGCAACGTGTCATGTCTGAAAGCTATGCACAGCATGAACCGGAGGTCGTTGACCTCAGAAAGTAGAGCGCAAGTGGAACCAGGCTTGGACCCAGCAGGATGCCACTAGATCTATCACATGATAGAAGGATGAGTCTCTCTGTCTGACAGTGCTGGGGTAATGACAGGAAACATGACAGAGTGTGGTATCTTCCTAATACATCTTCGTACTTAGTACCGATACTACTTGCCAAATTAACATCAATTTTTACATCTGGAGTGTAGCGACTTTGCATGGTAGGAACACAATGTACAAACATTCATTTTTTGGCCCAAAGCACCATTGACAAAATGTTAGCAATGTACTTATGCATCAATTTGTGTCAAGAATAGTGTACCAGTGAATGTACACTACGTGTAAATCAGTCCTTTCTATGCCAATTCTTCTTCTTTTCTTGTACTATAGATGCACAATTACATGTAGGAAAAAGACCTGGTTGTGTCAGTCTGTTAATTTTTACATGTTGAGAATTTAAAAAGAATTTAAAAAGATATTTACGATGTACATACATTTGTTTACATAGTATTGATAAAGTACAGAATTTTATGATCTCAAGTACTCTGCAAGGAGCTCTCTTTGAGTGTGACAATGTAAAATTGTTGTTACTATGTCACAACACTGGCATACACCTCAGAGTCGCAAAATACATACTTACCAAACAAGCATGTAATGTTGCTCTTGCTTGAGTCATGAGAGCACTGCTGTGCACATCAATCTTCTCGATACAAATATCAGCCCCTGCAGACATGACCTTTGACCTAGAAAAAATGAGTGGGTGGGGAGAGGAATCAGTTTGCTGTGTTGAAGATTGGATTTTGCCAAGTTTAGAGTGTTTCAGTGACCCAAATATTGATGCTTTGGGGGGTGTTATTGGAAGAGGGTGTCATATTGGAAGAGGTTGTCAATGGTGGTGGTGGTGGTGGTGGTGGTGGTGGTGGTGGTGGTGGGGGTGGGTGGGTGGGGGTAGGGGTGGGTGGGGGGGTTGTCTTGTTGTCTTTGGGCTCATGTGGCAGATCATGTTCCTGTACTTTCGCAAGTCTTGAAGTTGTGCCCATGTCTTGTGCTGCTGGATTAATACAAATAACTCAGGTCTGAGAGTTGTGGTACTCTGTGATAGCCTAAAGTCACAGGTTATGGAGCTTTCATGTACACTCCAGCTCAAAGGAATTGGCATAGGTAAAGGGAAAGGGAAGAAAGGGGAAGGAGCGGCAGTTGGTATCATTTTGTGCGATCCTTTCGGTCGTGAATTGATCGTAACAATAGAGTGTTGTACTGTTTGTCATACATGTTTGTACTGTTTTTGCATATCAAATGCATTTGATTGTATGATACGGCAGACTTTCTTTCTTTTCCATAAATGACACCTTTCAAAACTTTCTTTCCACTCAATAAATTCCCAAGTCAATCGTAAACATGATGACGTCAGTTCACTAGACCTTAACATTTCTGACAGTGCTCTCTCCAATATCGAGCTCTGAAAGTTTGCACTTCAGCAAAGTAATCTCCTTTCTTCTCTGTGTGGCTGATTTATCTTGTTTGATTGGAGAAGCTTCATTCATTTCCCTATTTTGGACGTAGCAAATGCGAACAGCAAACAATGCGTGGCTATTTTAAGTGAATTCTTCCTGACCCTGAGAACAATACAAATACAGGCCCAAAAGTCACAATGCATCTTGCATGCCCCAAATCAACAAATAGTTTACCTTACTCTTTCTTGCCAATCTTAAGTCTCTTAGTCCCATGGTGGTTTGGTACAGCATGAGCGCGTTGATACACAATATAGTTGGATCTGGGGCCATATTCAGAAAACATTGATGGCCTAACTGGGTACTAAAAATCTATGTAGTTGAATGCACTTTAGTGACTCCCTACATGTACGTGTAGGCTTCTTAGCAAGGTTTCATTAATGTAATACCCCACAGGCCATGTCAAAGAAACTTTTCTAGCTAAGCTGGTTGCTAATGTGTGTGTAGCTGAATGCAGTTTAGTAACTTACTACATGTACATGTAGATAGCAAGGTTTCATTAATATAATTCCCCACAGTCCATATGTACATACTGTACATGTCAGTCAACCCTTACTAGCCTAGCTGGATGCTAAAATGCATGCACACATTTGTAGCTGAATGCACTCAGCAACTTGCTACATGTAACAAGGTTTCATTAATATAATTCCCCACAGTCCGTATACAATGGACATGTAAATCAAACTTTCCTGGCCTGAAATGGCTTCTAAAATGCGTGTATCTGTAGCCGAATGTAGTTTCTAACTTACTACTTGTATAGCAAGATGAAATAAATAAAATTCCCCACAGGCCATGAACAATGTACATCAAACCTTTCTCGCCTACATGTAGCTGGTTGCTAACATGCGTTATTTGTATTTGTAGCTGAATGCACTTAGCAACTTGCTACGTAGGCTTAGCAAGGTATCAACTATGATATTGAATGGTATTTTTATTGAAACGATCATTATTGTAGCTCAAGAGCTGAATTACAAATGATTTTACACTATAAAAAGTGATGGTGCCTTGAAACATTATGTAACTTTTACTTGCATAAAATCAACTCACATTGAAATATGTGGTTTTAATTCAACGGAAGTAAGGAGAGGAAAGGGGGAAGAAGCAAATGGTATTCAAGCGAGAAAGACGAAGAATACAAGATATGAAACAAATTCACACTTTACAGTATTTACATATTACGAAGTATGAAGTTTGCTAAGTGAAACCAAAGCCATAGAATTATTTTCTGAGTAAAGTGTTAATCATTAATTAATTCTATATATTTCATGCTACTTATGATTTTCAGTTACTTTAACTCTACAATGATCGCTTGGACAGTTCTTAGTGCAAAAGTGTCATTGTACTTCTTAACCTTCTCACACACTGTCAACATTGAATTATAGACTGTTTTGCCACCATTGGCCTTCATACTGCGTTACCATTATTGCGTGCATGCACCATTGGCTAATTACATGCCTAATGATTTGCTTTTGTACTTAGTAACTAGAGTGAGGCATGATCTATGGCATGGTAAAATAGAGAACATATTTGAAAATATTTTCCTTCACATAAACTTTGACATTCATTAGGGAATACTAAAATCTGCCCCAATATGGCTCATGTTTTTCTTCACATACAGGACGAAGGGGAAAGTACATACATGAATTTACAGTCTGTAGTGTTTGGAATTATGATAATAATTATGCAGTTTTTGTAATAGTGCTCAGAGACAGGGTGTCTCATTTGCAAAAGTCCTGAAACTAGGCAGGAATCAGAGTATACGCACCCTAACAATAACGTGTATGAAATCTTACAGTCATAGCTTCACAAACAATTTCAGGAAAAGTGAAAAACTATCTTTTGCTTACAGGGACTCTTGTTATTCATGGGGGATTTTTTACATATGAGGGTCTACATTTCCCCCATCCCTGTACATTAGAAGCATGTACAGTACCTCTTCTACAAAGTAATCAATTGGATTGCTTGACATTTTGAAGATCCAAAGTCCCATTTCTCAATACTCTTGGGCAAACATCAGTAATAATGTTGATTTTATGTACAGTCAAGCCTGTCTGCATGTTAGGCATTCCAAGTTACACATTGTATTTTCAGACAGATGATCTTGACAATATACTTTAGTGTTTTTAGGCAAGTTTGACTGTAATAGAAACAAGAACAATATGAAGAGGGTGGAAGTTGGCACTGATGATGATGAAGGAGATTCTCTTTACTTGAGGATAAAGCACTGAGGATTCCTTCCTTGCCCATGGAGGGAGAAATTGCCTCTGATGGATATGTGAGGATGTGTAATATACATGTATATGTACAGTGTTTAGGTTTTTATGTGCATGTATTCATAACATGCCCTTTCTGCATTAATCATGACTTGCAGATCTCTTGAGGCAGGGGAGAAGAAGGATGAGAGAGAGAGAGAGAGAGAGAGAGAGAGAGAGAGAGAGAGAGAGAGAGAGATGAGTGAGGGGGTGAGAGAGAGAGAGAGAGGCAGAGAGAGAGAGAGAGGCAGAGAGAGAGAGAGAGGCAGAGAGAGAGAGAGAGAGAGATGGAAGAGAGAGAGAGAGAGAGAGAGAGAGAGAGAGAGAGAGAGAGAGGGCAAGAGGGGAAAGAGATGGAGAGAGACTGAGAAGGGACAGGAGGGGCAGGAGGGGCAGGAAGATGAGATGGAAGGGAAGGAGATGGAGAGATAGAGAAGAGAGAGAGAGAGAGAGAGAGAGAGAGAGAGAGAGAGAGAGAGAGAGAGAAATATAGCTAGAGAGGTATGTCTGTATGTCTAATAATATATAAAATTATCAAAGCATATCCTTTTGGACATTTTATTAAAATGAGTACACAACATATGGGAGAGCATATCGCATGTGACATCACAAAATATCCTTTGACGGATTATTATAAAACCTTCATTGATATGTTTCTTTCATTTTTCTGTGTTTAATAAAACCAACTAATTTCAGGGTGGACTTTCCCTTTTAATTTGTTACTGGTGAAATGAGTCATTCAAGACAAGGTGTGTTCTCTGAACTCTGAGCTTCTTAAATATTTACCACAGAGCCTGCAAAATAGGCTCATGGTCATTACTCATTGCTGCATGCATTTTCAGTGAATGGATCATTAATTCTAGTTGGAAATATATTGTATGTCATGCAAATCTAATGACTTCCTCTTGAAACACTGTATAACATGCCAGTACGTATACGTACAGTAGACATTGCACTGAAGGTGTCGATCATGCATGGATTATACACACAGAGACTCATTTATTATTCTTGATGGCATCATTGATGGAATATAGAGTAATGATTTCTTATAATGATTGAAATCCAGTTACAGACACCTTATATTACATGTAGTATGAGTAACATGCATCATTTGTATGTGTTGATGTGTCCTGAGAGAGGAATAAAACTTTGATAATAACTTAATTTGAATAGTTAGATATTAAGTGCATTCAGCTACATTCATTTTTAGTAATTAACTACATGTAGGCTAGTAAGGTTTCATGAATATGACCCCTGGAAATCAGAAAAACAGATAGGAAAAACATTGATTAAAATGTAAGCCACTCTAAATGACCTAGGAATCTGATTCCAGACTGAATGACGCTCAAGTGTGGATGATGTCTTTTCAAAGTAGCTCATTCCGAAGAGCTTCCATGTATTTATAAATGTGATGGGAGTTTCCAGTCTGAAGCACATAGTACACATGAGTCATGTTCCAAAGATCTCATTTCCCTGTAGCCTTCTCTCCTGCTGGACATTTCAAATCCATCGTAAATTTTATTCAGGTCTAGTACTGACAGAGTGTGACAAGACTAATCACCTCTCATTTCGTAGAACTAAAGAAGAACTTGGGAGTGAATACTGTAGTTTACTGCATTCCAGACCAGTTGATTGTAGAGTTTGGATTATAAATACCTAACAGTCTTGAAGCCAGACTATCTAATCTCCTGGCATGTACAGTGTAGCTCCCATGCCTGGGAGCCAAAGTGCTCATGAAACGGTCTTAAATGAAGGACTTATCTCTGCCGATAGCAATTTATATCACGGTTGTGAGCTGTGATCGGTAGATATATGTCTCATAGTGTGTGGATAATGTGTCATCTAGATTTATTTTATTACGGTGTGTTTATTCAGTGACAGAGTAAGTAGAGGATAGATTCATTTTCTGATGAGTAGAGATGGGTTTTATTGTTTATGACAATGTCAGTCAAGGTTTGTTTGACTTGTAAATCTCCCCCCCCCCCTCCCCGTATTCTTTTACGGTCTGATGATATACACAATTTGTGTCTGTACTCCATTCTCATTCTCTTCTCTCCCTAATATCTTTCCCCTATATTGATATCTCTAATTTCTCTCCTTTTCTCCTCTTCACTCTCTCTCTCTCTCTCTCTGTCTCTGTCTCTGTCTCTGTCTCTGTCTCTCTCTCTCTCTCTCTCTCTCTCTCTCTCTCTCTCTCTCTCTCTCTTTCTCTCTCTCTCTAATAATACTCCTCTTTCCCTAACCCACATGTCCCTCTCTGTTCTATGTCTTGCTCCTATCCCACCTCTCTTTCTCCTCTTCTTCTCCCTCTCTCTTTTTTTTTACTGTTCTATCTCTTCTTTCTCTCTCATTCTCTTTTTCTCATTCTCCTCTTCTTCCCCTCTTTCTTGTTTCTTTTTCTTATTCCCCCTCTGCCATCTTTCTTTTTCTTTTTTTTTTCTTTTTCTTTTTGTATCTCTCTCTCTTCTCTGTCTGTTCTTTCCTCTCTTTTCTCTCAATCTATTCTTTTTTTCTCTTATATTTTCCCTTCTTGTCTATTTCTCTCTCTCACTTCGTCATGTCAAACCCTATTCTCTGAATGTTTATTTTCAAGTATTGGCATAAGTTATTATTCGGAGATTCAACCCTCCTAATGAGGAAGTGTTGAAATATCAGAGGTGTTTTTCTCCATGGGGCGAGAAAGAACATGTATCAATACGGCCTACCATAGGAAATACAATATCGGTACCACCAGTACATGTACATGCTATTTGAATACAAGTACATATGAACATTACTGTACGTGAAATGTTTTCACGGACTGCTAAGAAATTGTATGAGAGTACAATCAAAACTCGTGTTCAGCTCCAGGGATTTTGCAATTTTATGACACTATTTAGCCCCAGGGATAGAGTGCATTGTAGAAAAATCAGAGAGAACAATTCTGGTAAATCCCACAATGTCTGAGTGCTGAGAAGAAACATGATTTCAATTACAGATAGTAGAGTTTGCATTATGCAAAAGCAGTCAGCTGATTTAACGTTTGATGTTTGTGAATTGTCCTTTGTCTCTTATGTAAAGGTCAGAGTTAAATTTTGAATGCCTGGAAAATCAAGATTCCAGACATGTACATGTATGTATGCTAACTGAATCAAGGTCTCTTGTATGTTGTGGTGCTGGTAGTACTGTGGAGATGAGATTGCTTCTCCAAGCCATATCTAGACTTCAGTCTCTCAGAAATCTAATTATTTGATGGAGATGTTACCTGGCATGCCATTTCCGCAGAGCCTAACTTGATTTTGTGTGGGAGGGCTGAGTAACATTCATGAAATAAGGCCGGCTGAATTTGAGACATGGAGTTAACATGAATACTGACTGACAGAGATATATATAGTATGGGACTGTTAATGTTTTAACCCACTCCTAGCAGTGTGTATACCAGTGTTGATGTCATGTGACATGAGAGCACCATCTGCAAACTTTTATGGCAACAAAATGTTATGTGCAAACATTTTATAGCAACCTGTAAACCTACACTACAGCTCAAAGGAATTGGCATAGGGAAAGGGAAAGGGAAGAAAGGGAAGGACCCGCAGTTATAAATCACGTTATATTTTGTCCAGTTCAGCATGAAACACAATGCTATTAGGCTAAAGCATCGTGTTTCACGCTGAACTGGACAAAATATACCGTGTTATACCATGGTATATATAAAACTGCGGGTCCTTCTCTTTCTTCCTTTCCCTTTCCCTATGCCAATGCCTTTGAGCTGTTGTGTACATTAGTGTGCCAATATCAGAGAAAAAAAATCTGTGTTTTCTGAACCAAGGAGTGTTTGTACTAGTTACACTCAAACCCAATCCTGTTGGAGACCTATGCATTTGTATCCTTGTCCAGAAAGTCCACATGTAAAAGTTTGCAAAGAGCGTATTTTCTGATTATGACACATTGTATTATGTTTTCAAAATCTTGCAACACACATAATAAATGTATACCCCTTTCAAATTGTTGGCCTTATCTGACTTATGCTCAATCAATATTTAAACATCTGAGTCAGAAGGACGTTATTTTGTGAAGTCATAATTTAGAAACCACAGGAACGTTCAAGGTATGAAATTGTGATGCAGATCAGTAAACCTATCATTATCATTTTGACTAAGATCTGTGTAAATATTTGATTCTAGATAAAAGCTAATTGTGTTCATAAAAGTATGAGTTCTGCAAATCTGCGTACAATGGTTGTACAATGAGATGAACATGTAGGCATAAGATGTCCAGAAGAATAGAAACTGGGTCTTTTATTTTTTTTGTATTGAAGGAAAATTGGTAAGTGAGAGAGAAGATAAACACATAATAAACATGTACACTGTCCATGTACATTAAATTGCTTACAGAAGAGATAGGAGAAAACAAGGTGAGAGAGAAGGAGAAACAAAGAGCAGTTTATGTGTATGTGTGTGTGTTTATGTGTGAGAGAGAGCGAGAGAGAGAGAGAGAGAGAGAGAGAGAGAGAGAGAGAGAGAGAGAGAGGGAGAAGGAGAGAGGGAAGGAGGGAGGGAGAGAAATACGGAGAGATGCAGAGAAATGCAGAGAGGGAAGGGAGAGAGAGAGAAAGAAAGAAAGGGGGGGGGGGGGGAGGGTGCAGGTAGTAAATTGCTGTCAGTTGTCCAGTCTGCTTCCTATCCCATCATGTTCAGCTGCCTAACCCAAACATTCACAGCCATTCACCTTGTCTGCAGCAAGGTTTTAGACTACAACAAAATACACAAAATCAAAAGTCATTTCCTGACATACGGCTAACGATGTCAATTTCATCAAGAAAAGCTTTTTAAGCAAATATGTGCCTAATAAATTGTATGTATTTTGTTCTTCTTGTGTTTCTTAGTTCTCGGCTGCAGGAAAGCAGTGCTTCTTTTTATGTTAGTGTTCATGTAGGCAATTGCATCAGAATGCTTCATGGCAAAAGAAGAAAGCTGAATTGCTAAAAAGTAGTCTGACAGACATCCTGTTCCAGATTTAATCAGAATATGGATTTATCTGAATCCTAAAAACGAACATAACTCGTCCCATGTCAATCACCATTGTCTAAATCTGGATGTTTTAATTCATGAATTGGATGAAAATCTAGGACATCCCCATGCTGTATCATAATAAATTTTGATTCATAAATCTGATTAAAGCTCTGATCCGCCCCCACATACCTCTTGGTTCAGACATCTTTAATTATGGATCTGGGTCTGTTTTTTTTGTGCTCCTTAGTTTTCTTGACGGAAATCTGAGTTCCGTCCCCATCATGAGGATCTAGTAACCACTTCCTGCATTGCTGCATACTATTAGCTACACCACCCGATATTTCCTTGTAATTCCTGCGTACGTGGACCTCAACAGAGAGTAAAAATGTATGTGGACCTGTCAGTAGGCCTATGTAGTATTCATAGCAGTGCATGTTTGTGCTTAACGTGCATGTGGTATCTATGGCGATGCACCTGTAATCTGAATTGGTACGCTCGTATCAGGGATAGCCACCTGTGTGGGGCGCGCACAAACATGTGGACCGTCTGTGAGTTGGATGCTCATTATCAAAAGGGTCGCTGCCAAGAAAACAATTTTCCCTGTTCTGTTTTCAATGGATGTACGTGACATTCTATGTTGGTGATTTGCCAGTTCTTGTGAAGTTCAAGTGCTAATTCCGGGATTTTATGTTTCACAAGGATTTGTTGTTTGTGAGCTGTCTGGAATGTTGGATCTCTTTGTCGTGTGTTCTGTGGTAGAAATGTCATCATGTTGCTATTACTTTGAATAACCCAGTGTTTCTATGGAAGCAAACGCCATATTTTTTTCTCTTCCACTATTTCTGAGCATGAAGATTCATTGTGGTTTTTGCAGGTGGTGTAATAACTGCTGACTGATGTTGAGGGGAAAATATGATTTTTGCTCTGTCATTTCTTCCCTACTGTGAAGTGTCACCTCGGTTTCTTGAAGATTTGGATGTTCCGTGATCACCAGCCAAGCAGGAGTTTGTAGGCTGCACAACACCGTGGTGGTTTTGGCACCCCAAATTCACACAGGTCTTTTTGAGGAGTATTATGTCTGATGCAGATTCTGTGCAAAGCAAGGAGACGCACACACAGCGTAGTAATACGGCAGTGAATGTTATCGCTCAGTTTGAGTGCATTTTTACTGGCAGGAATAGAGAGAGTGTAGCTGCAGTGCACGCATTATGCTAATTGGTTGTTCGCTGTTGACTTGACCTATATGTGGGACTAGTACATCATGTCTAGGATGTCTGCATGCAGTGTGCTGATTGTGTTGGCGCTATGTGGGTTAAGCCTGTTTTCTTCCAGTGTCATATTCAATGTACTTGTATCAAAGGCTTAGCTTAAGAAGGACTTGAATTCACAGTTTCTTTTATACTGTGGCCTTACACGATACACTTTCTATTGAGTTTTGAAATGGATTATAGTGAGGAATTTGTGTTTATATTTAATCCTCTTATTTACATTCTTTCTAGTACAGTGAAATAATGGCGTACATGGACATGAAATTCAGTACAGTGTGTTTTTGTGTGTGTGTGTGTGTGTGTGTGTGTGATGTGATAAGTCGTACATCGTATTTGCAAATGATACAGGAAAGAGTTTGAAGAAGTGTTTTCTCAAAATGGAAATAGAGTGCCACTTTTGTTTCTATGGTAACAGTGTACATTCTCTTCTGCCAGACCCTTGTGTGAAATCTCATATTTGCTCTGGCAGACTGAAAGTATGTCCTGTCATAGGTGAGCCAGCCTGTTTGTCAAGATGCCAGCTAGAATGAGATTACTGGAGAGAGATACATCATGTGTATTTATTGAGAGGTGTGGAGATAGGTTGATCGAGTGGATGGATTGACTGAGCTATCCTGAATTATATGTACCTGTCTAATCTTTGCCTAATTTCTCCCCACCTTTTATCTTTCTCTTTTCCTCATTCTGCCTTCCGCGGAAGGCACAGTCAAAGGGGGCAAATATTACTATATTTGTATTGCATTGAGCTAGGGTAGTAATACAGCTTTATTCTTTGATCTGTTTCTTCTGCATCTTTCCTTCCTCTCTGCTATCACATTCTGTCTTTCTCAGAAGGCACGGTCAGACTAGGGTGATATTACTGAAATATATATATATATTGCATTCAGGAGAGTAGAACTAAGGCTCCGGTTACACAAGAGCTTAACATCTGGATGATGTAGTTAACTCTCTCATTACCATTGGCATGAAGACTTGTAGTAAGCCAATGGGGTTTCCACAGTCTGCTACTTGGAGGGTTAAAGACTGTACCTGCAACATGGTTGTAGATCATACACATTTTCCATACATGTACTTTATTAAGAAAGTTGCCATTACTACTGGTAGATTGCAATGGACTGTTCCTTAGCCAGATCCATACAATGAATATACTAACTTTGCCCTTACCTGTGATTATACATGTACACAACAGCTCAAAGGAATTGGCGTAGGGAAAGGGAAAGGGAAGGAGCCGCAGTTTTAAACCATGGTATATTTTGTCCAGTTCAGCATGAAACACAATGCATTAGCCTAAAAAGCATCATGTTTCATGCTGAACTGGACAAAATATGCCGAGGTTTAAAACTGCGGCTCCTTCCCTTTTTTTCCCTTTCCCTTTCCCTATGCCAATTCCTTTGAGCTGTTGTATACATCATAGGTGTCTGTCACTGATTCTCCTAGTATGAACGGCCCTTGGACATTTATAGGTCAGGTCACAGTGTCAGTGACTGATCTTTGGTCTTCTGTGTCTTCTAATAGCCTCAGTGTCTTGTGAAAGGAAGCTGGTATTGGTATCTATTAATGGACTGTCCATTACTCTTTATTTTGCGGATGACCTCTGCCAATTTTTTTTCTTAAAATGGAAACTGGGAACAAGCAAGTCTTGCATTGAGAAGATAATTGCTTATGAATTGTGACGTATGACACCCTCACAACTGATAAACTCTTTAGAACGATAGAACTACATTTAGTTTATGTGTACATGCAGTTTGGTGTATTTCTTCTAAGTATTGGGTCAGTCCAATCTGACTATTCCTGGGTATTGCTAAAATAATGGGCAGGCTTAAAATTGATTACATTTAAGTTGATGACTCTTGATTGATCCCTTGTTTCAATACATTATTCCTTTTCCTATATTCAACAATGAAATGTTCATTAAATAAGTGCTATGAGAAAGTATCTGTAGAATGCTTAGAAACATAAAATGAGATCTCTTGCCATACCTGGTGAAATCAGGGAGATCAGTGCGGCGAAATGTGGCATAGTAAGGATACGCCCAAATATTTTTTTCTTTGTTAGTATACACGTGGTGTCTAAGTTTAGGGTAGTGACATCTTACCAAATAAGGCCAATGGTTGTCAAAGTTTTGACGTATACAGGATATGGGTCAAAGTGAGTAACTTACAAGAGATACTGACAAGTTGCCTTTTTGACCTTTGTCTTCGTGAGGTAACCCTAACCGGAACTTCGGACAAAATGCCCATTGTAAATTTCATTTTTCACAACTTTCTATGAGTTTGATGACCCAGTAAACGAAAGTCCCATGGCCAACATTACTGTGATTGGTTTAATGTAGTTTTAAGTAAAAAAAATAGACAAATTGCAATTAATGACAGATTATTACAAAATTCCCTCTTTGTTGTTATGACAATTTTGTTGTGTACATTTGCATTATTGGCATTGGCAAGACACAAACCATGTTCTCCCCTCCCCCCCCCCCCCCTCAGTCCCCTCCCCTCAGCCTTCAGCCCCTCTCTCTCTCTCTCTCTGTCCGTCCCCCTATTTCTCTTTATTTTTGTGTGTCATTCAGCCTACCTGGTTCCTAATGAATTGAAGGGATAGTTTGTCTTGTCCATGCATCACCCACCTGAGCCGCATATGGGCCATCCAATCTATCATCCCAGATTGCCAGCCATCGAGACCTAACTTAGCTAGCCAGAGAAGATAGATTGAGAAAACAGCGAAGAGTAAGATAGGGAGAAAGAGTGGGGGTGGGGGGGGGGGGGGGGAGATAGGAGAGGAGAGAAAGAGAGAGAGAGAGACAGACAGAGAGAGAGAGAGAGAGAGAGAGAGAGAGAGAGAGAGAGAAGGAGGTTGAGATGGAGAAAGAGAACGGGAGAGCAGAGAGGGAGAAAGATGAAGAAATAGAAAGAAAAGAGAAAGAGGGTCAGAGAGAGAGACAGAGAAAGAGAGACTTTCAGTAAATGATAGTGGATAAACAATAGATGGTATTAACAATAGATGGTATCAACATTTTACAGAATGTAGTTTACTCATGTCCTGGAATCTAGCAGATGAGGAATGTTTCCGCTTTCTGTTTTGATATTCCCCGACTACGGATTTAAAATGATTTCAATATGACAGGAACTTGGTATACCCCAGCACCTCAGCATGAAGCAAGTAACTAGTGTAAACACCACCTCAGATCTAAACCCCATGATGAACCGTAATGTGTCTGAAATGTGTCTCATGAAGCCAAATTTGGGCATAGTAATTGAATTTTGCAGCAGCATGGTTGATGGGAGATATGAGAGGGTGAAGGAAATGGAAAAGGGTAGAATGTAATAACCTGGTCTGCTATATTGGCAAGGAATGTTTGTAGAGGGGAGATGGTGGGGCTGGTTATGAATACTGATGACATTATTAGATCTGTCTGGAATGTTTTTGTGATTCATTGATAAGAGGAAGAGGGTTAAATGTTCCTGCAACATGTTCAGAGCATGTTCTATTCATTTCCTCTCCTTCTCTGCAGCATGTTCAATTCCCTTTTGTATTCATCCAATATATTTCATGGCATCTACAGTACACCCTCTATCTTTCTTTACCCTCTCCTCTCGTTTCCTCTCTTCTCCTATTCCTCGTTTGCCTGCATTTCTTCTCTTTCCTTCTTCCTCCCTCTCATATTTTCCCTTATCATTTTACACTTGCTCACCATCTTCCAATTCTCTCCCTTGCAACTTTGTTTTTCCTATATATCCTCCCTATTTCCACCTCACTCTTCCTTTCACTTTCTCCTTTCTCTCTCTCATTTTTCTTCCCATTTGATAAAGAATTTCATAATTTTACTATTTGTAAATGTTTAACAGATTGAAGTTTATGTTTTTGTACAGATGAATAAGTTTTAAAAATTAAAAGCCAACTTTGATAGTTTAGACGTACTACAATGTCTGTGATCAATACTGGAGCTGACCTTTAAAGCTAACTGCACTAATTATGTGTATTGTCATTTTAATGTGTTTGGTTGAGAACTAGAAAGGCACAAGCACCCTTCTGGTTCTCAGCAGTGTAGCGATGACAACGTCCTATTTGTGGCTGAAACGTGAGGGTGTCTCTGTAACCTGAATACTTGCAGAGCTCCCTGTGGTGTCTGGAATCCACAACCTGCGCATGAACCTGAGTCTGCAATGTGATTGGGCCAGGGGGGGAACCTGCAGGGTGGTGGTTGGGTGGAGATGTACCCCCGGGGGGGGCACTCACATACATTGGTGGTACGGGGACGTGCCGCTTTGAAGACCCCCTTTTTGAGACCTCAATATCAGTTCTTTAGATCCTCTATATCCTACGCATGGCGAAAGTTCCGCGAAAGTTCCGCTCCTTAGCCTCGCCGCTGTGCCCCTCCCTCCGTTCTCCAGGTCCGCGGCTTGCGTGCAACTTGCTACGCTTCAACATCAACCCGGCCGCCCGACCCGCCGGCCGAGCGAGCGAGCTGCAAGAAAACCCTGACGTAAACACAACGCGCGTCGCATGTGCAGCGAGGATCGTTCTGTAGACCCTGTTTTTCACAATGCCGGGCGGTGTATTTTTAGTTCCTAAGACCCCACATTTTACGCGGATTTTACCCTTGTAGTCAGTTCCTTAGACCCCCATTTCAGGGTTTCGTGAGGCACACCCCCATCAAAATATAATTTGAGTGCCCCCCCCGGGGATGTACCCCCCTTTCCTACTAATTGATATATTAAGTCTTTGATCTGATTGGGTCAGATGAGAACTTGAGTTGTAGTAGTGGTGGAGATTTGCTTACAAATAAGTAGATTTCGTCTTCAATCTGATTGAGTCATATGGAACGTGCAGGGGGTAGGGGTGTAGATGTGCTCCCCCCTTTCTTACTAATTGATATATTAAGTCTTATTATATATGAAGCCGATCGGTTGGTAGGAGTGGTAGGGGTGGATGTAAGCCCGGTCCTTGCTCACTTATTGATAGGTTTTAGTTTTTAATCTGAAAGGGTGGTATGGGAACATGCAGGGTGGTAGGGGTGGAGAGGTACCCCCCTTTCTTACTAATTGATATATCAAAGCTTTAATCTGATTGGGTCAGATGGAATGGGACCCTATTGGGTGGTAGGAGTGTTAGGGTGGAAATGTGCCCCCTTCACACTAATTGATAGGGTTAGTTTTTAATCTGATTGGTTCAGATGGGAACGTGTGTTGCGGATGTAGCCCCCTTTCTTAGTAATTAATAGAGCTGCTTGTCTTTACTTTTTCTGCCTGACTAAGAAGTGTCTGCAAACTGGCAGGACTGTCATCTCTGTATACTTATCAAGATTTTGTGTCAGTCTACAATGATTATGTTTCTGATCAAAATATTGTGACTCATCATAATGACTAATTCCAGCCTGCATTATTTTCCCCCTTGAAAAATAAGAGCTTTTATTCTTGTCAGCTGTTTTGAATTACCCCCCCCCCCCCCCCTCTTTCCACTTTCACAATCAGTGGTATGACCGGGGCAGGTCAGGCTGTAGTCTGACCTTACAGACATAATTTTTGATTGACAAGTGTCTGTGGCTCTAGACTAGTTATATGATAATTTCCTGAGATATCTGAGGCTATATTCAAGATATGAAACATTGCTACATGTATGCCTAGCAAGTTGCTATAAGTACATCCAGCTACATGCATTTCTAGCAGCAAAATTGGCTAGAGAGGGTTCATGAATTTGGCCCCTGGTGCACCCATATTAATCCCTACTGATACATGAGCTGCCAATGTAACTTATCCCCCAGGCTAGTCCTCTCCTTCCTCTTCCTCTCCTTAGATACCCTCTGTACCCATGTTAATCCCCTGCCAACACCTAAGCTGCCCCTGTACTTGGCCAGACACCTTAGGTGCGTCTTCATTAGCCCGATCAGACGAAATAGCGAGCTATTTTTCTGATCCGGGGAACTAGCCTGAAGTTGCAATCGCGTCTTCATTAGCTCGAAACTCGGGATACGTAAGCTCGAGCTCGGGTTGCATAAATTATCCCGAGTTTCGCACAAACCAGCAGTGTGCGACAGGAATAGGCCATGACCGCATGGCTTCGGTTGTGAGCTCGCATTCACGCATGTGTAAAAACCTATTACGTAAACAATGCCTCGTGGGCGCTGATGCATGTCGGGATCAAGAAATTTTCAGGCTAATGAAGACGCTCCGAACTAGCTCGAGCTATTTCGCGAACTAGCTCGAGCTAGCTCCATCTAGCCCAAGATTTCTTGGGAAATTTTCTCGACCAAATAGCTCGCTATTTTGCCTGATCTGGCTAATGAAGACGCAAATAGCTAGCTATTTCGTGATCTGGCTAGCTAACCCGATCAGAACAAGCTCGCTATTTTGCCCAGCTCGAGCTAATGAAGATGCCCCTCTTGATCCTCTGCCCCTCCTGGACTTGGCAGGGGCAAGTCATACCCTCTCTTTCTGCTAAATCTCCCCCCCCCCCCCCCTTTCGGGAGGAAGCTGTGTCTCAACTTATTGTGTGGCAAGAGTGCAAAATTATTAGCGAAAGTTGGGAACCTGCAGTCTCTTTGCCACCATGTTCAGTCTGCTATTGCCATGGCTTTGACTCTGTGTGTGTGAGTGTGAGCTGTCATAATCAAGCCTGAAAACAACATCCTGTTCTTACTTGATACTGATTTTGACACCTTGGTAACGGTTTAAACTTTAATCATGAGAAAGCATACATGCTTGCTGATGTGTTTGGTGCTCTATTAAATGAAGGAGTTTTATAACGGCGAGCTTCAGTCACATGGATTGCATGGGAAGATCTGTCCATTGATAGTGGAACAACTTAAAAAGAATGTTTTTTTTTTAGAGGGCGTTGAGTTTGAAAGTGCATCGTTATTGCTCCGTATCTTAAGTATCTTAACGTTTCTTTGAAGTCCTGTTTTGCGAGCGGGGCAAGGATTGCCATTGTGACCTTTTCTGCTTGATTGGAATGCCCATGGGCTGAATGTGTCATCCTTGTACCCAGGCTTGTTTACAACTTGCAGAGTTCGGCCTGACAGACATAGGCTCAGAATAGAACGGCTAACATGCACAGTTACATTCTTGTACTTTTCATGTTCCTGACATGTTATACTTGAGGTACATGAAAGTATACAGACTCCTATTGGAATTATCATTGCTGGCTGGAAATGATTTTGCTTGTCATGATGTTCGTGATTTTTAATAAAGTCCAGGATGGACATCTGTTTGTGGTTTGTACCTCAGCTTGGAACCTGGAGACTGACAACTTAGGTTGCCTCATGATTTATGGAAATTGATTTTACTCTGATTTTTTTAGAGTTTGATTCTCTTGGCAAGGAGAGAATGAGTTTGTGGCCTCTGTGTTCATTAGAGTATATCAGTTTCCATAAAGCGTGTTACAGTGTTGATATGATGATTTGGCCAGCTGTTGTTTGATGTGTGCTTACAGCTAAAGGTGGATGTGTAACCCATAAAGCACATGGTCACAAACTTCTCTCTCTATAACTAGGTCTAAAAAACCTCTCCATTGTAGCGAGCCATTCCAGGGGTTAAATTAAGCTGATGACTGGACAACAAACCCCAGGCCGACCATCGTCAAGCATCTCTCATGACCGATTTATGGATCTAAAACGTTAATAAAGAGGCGATGAACCTGCAATAACTGAGAGAGCATGTTCGCACTCTGCTCATGTTTGCTGTGAGCATCGGACCACGGAAATAGAGGACGTCTTATTTGTTATCAGTTGTAAATACCTGTGTCTCGCCGATTGAAAGGGTCCACAAGAACGTGTGATTACACAGACAGACGGGCCGGGCTGGATTCCTCCGGCTCACCAAGCTAGGCCCGCAGCCCGATAGATTGGCATACCTCATTGATTCGAGGGAGGATTTGGATTTTGATTTGTCCCGCGCTGATCGGCGAGAGCATCCTCATTCTAAGATGGCCTCCTTGGTTACGTGGGTTATATCGACGGGGGTGGATGCGGCAGACTTCGCTCAGGTTCTCTACTGGCCTCTGGACATTGGGGGCAACAAACTCAAGAGGGGTAGGTAGAAACACTATTAGAATTTAGTTTATAGGATTAATCCAATATGTTTATAATCCTGTAAGATCAATAAATGCAGTTGTATATCTGTTAGAGCTAGAGGGGAGATACACTACGAGTGAACGATATTATCATGGGGCTGTTACACTGTATGTCCGCTGACATCGCCCCAGGATCCTACATTCTAATTATCTCTACTATCTACACTAGCATACATGATTACATATGGAGAATGTAACCCATTCTTCAAGGTAGAGTGTATCGATGATTAATGGAGAGCATGCTGGGGTAACCCGTGGAGAAAAGGTATCGGTCTGCTTGCATTGCCAATATCCGTAATGGCAGAGGCTGGGTTGCCTGGGTATTGCGGCATTACTACGTCTGTCTCGCTCTGTGCACATTGTGAGTGTGGTTTCTCTCCGTTGTGAGTCATCGTGTATGTGTGTGTGTGTGTGTGTGTCTGTGTGTGTGTGTTTGTGTGTGTGTGTGCGTGTGTGTGTGTGTGTGTGTGTGTATGTGTGTGTGTGTTTGTGTGTGTGTGTGTCTGTGTGTGTGTGCATGGAGAGAGGTGTTTGGAGATGTTACAGTATATGTAGGAGAGTATCTCAGTTAGAAATGATAATGGCAACATTCACTCACTGTACAGTTTTTGCCCTTACATGTACAACTGTACATGTAGGTGAACTTGCGCTTTTATACTTTTGGATACTTCTATCCAAGAAATCCTATGTGCATATGCTGTGTATGTATTAGTTTGTTCCTTCATGGCATTGCAATACATTCATGAACTTTCCATTGTTTTTTGTGCGTGCATGGTATTGAATTATGAATTTTCCTTATTTTGACACTGTTTAATATCGGTTATCAATATTGAAAAGGAAAACAAATCATATTTTCCAGATTTGCAATTTTGTATTATTCCTGAATTTGAATAAGCACTGAATGGTTCATCTTATGAAAAATATTTGTTACAATTTAATAATTTTCTTAGTACATGTACAAACTTTTTTCATTTTCATGTATGGGTAGTTTCGTCTCAAAATAAAAAATTCTTCTATTCCTCATCGTCTTTAGTAATAATTTGACTCAGACGTATCATTATGTTTACCATGTACATCATGTGACATCATACTTTGGTAATGATCATTATGACTTGCACATTGTGTTATATCAACTTAATATAGTTAAATGTATGTGCCATACAGCTCAGTATTACATTTCTCTTTGTAATTTGAGGAGTTGCTATGTTTTTGTTTTGTTTACATATATGTGGCCAGACTGCACTTAAAGGTCTACAAGGCAAACTAGCTCAGCTATGTTGAGTCAAATATGATATGACAGATCATGAGCTCATTTAGGTTCCTAGCAATTTGTATCCCGGTTGCTATTCTTGTGCAATGGGGCTGTTGTGACGCGGAGATGTGGGTCGGGGAATCACTATAATACGATTCACAATAAAATGCTTTTAAGGATGTTTTTCACTAAAGATTTTCTTATGAGAAATATTCAAGATTTGATAATGAGATTTTCACTTTTGGACAAATTTGCACCTGGAAATTTGTGTGCTTGAGATAATTTGCAGAACATAACAATAACCATTGTTTATCACACCTGGCAATCCACTAGCAACTTCCATTACAATGTAGTTAACAATGCAGGAAGCTTTTGGCCCAAAAAGATCTTCCAGGTTAACATGTGTGATACACAAGGCCATTGGTGTGTTCTGAAGTAATTTTCTGACACACACAAATTTTGAGGTCCAAAGTTGTCCAAGAGTGAAAATCTCATTAAATATTCCAAGGATTATTACAAGAATAATAATTGATGAAAAGTCACCAAACTTGCCGAACAATTTTCTGGTCTAATGGATTTAATTGCATTACTCATGACAAATATGCACATGGCACATTTATAATGAGACTAAAACCTAAACTTATGATGCTGTATAGGAGTGTCTTCATAAGCCCGATGTGGTGAAATAGCTCTCTAGTTCTGATCGAGTTAGCCTAGCCAGATCACGAAATAGCTGTCTATTTGCGTCTTCATTAGCCAGATCAGGCGAAATAGCTAGCTATTTGGTTGAGAAAATTTCCCAAGAAATCTTGGGCGAGATGGAGCTAGCTTGGAGCGTCTTCATTAGCCTGAAAATTTCCCGACCCCGGCATGCATCAGTGCGCACGAGGCACTGTTTACGTTAGGTTTTTATACGTGCATGAATGTGAGCTCACAACCAAACCCATGCGGTCGTGGCCTATTCCCGTCATATGTGCGAACATTCATTTATTCATCGCCAGTTTCGAGCTTACGTATCCCGGGCTTCGAGCTAATGAAGATGTGATTGCAACTTCAGGCTAGTTCCCAAGATCAGCAAAATAGCTTGCTATTTTGTCTGATCGGGCTAATGAAGACACACCTATGGACATTATTACACAGGGGACACCGAGCTCCCAGATGCTAAGGGGGTACATTTAAGAAGTTAAATATGTGTCAAGAATGTCTTGAAAGTGATAATGAGATATGACACCTGCACCATATTAGACTTGCTCATCACCTTTGAGATTGAAGAGATTGGTATGCTCGAGTGGTTGAGCTCATTAATTACTTGACTCAACTTGAATTACTCAACACTAATTGTGCTGTAATAATTCTTGGTTATAAAATGTCAGCCCTCGTTATAAACAGGGTAGTCCCTTTGCAGGTCAAGAAAGTGAATTTTGTTAAAAACAAGGTAAATGGAAGAAAATAATGTAGAAGAACTTCCCTCCCATTCACAGAACTGAAAACTGACATTGGGGATAATTATAGATTGCTAGATTCTTAGTAGGCTTTGAGCGGCTCGTCCCAAATTTATAGCCTCAAGACTGGAGACCGCAGTATGCAATAGCGCACATCACACCTTTTTGCACCGCACAGGGATCCATTGAGGCAAGTGGCACATACACTGAATGTTGCAATGAATATCTATCAGAAAGGAAGGGAGTATTTCCCTGATTTTGCCTGATCTCATTGGCAGCTCAGTATTTCACATTAGAGAATTGAGAATCAATTGGCAGTGTGAAAGGGGCATGTTGCTCTTCTGCACAGTTTTTCGCATGAGAGAATTTAGAATCATTTAAGAGGTGTGAAAGGAGCATGTTGCTGTTCTTGCAGTATTTTGCTTTGGATTGAGAATCAATCAATAGTGTGAAAGGGGCATGCTGCTGTACTGCTAAGCATTTTTCATGTATATTGAAAATCGGTAAAGAATTTTGAAAATTTTGAAATTTGTTGTTCCTTGTAGTATTTCGCGTTAGATTAAGAATCAATAGGTGTGAGGTATGAGTTGGGACTTTTGCTCTTCCCCACAGTATTTTACATTGGATTTAGATTTGATTGATAGGTGTGAAATGGACATTTTGCGGTGGATAAAGACACAATTTGGCAAATGGTACAGAATGTAAATATTTCAAGGTGAAGGTTGTAATGGCTTGGATGGATCTAAATGGAAGAGTGTTAGACTCGGCAGGAAGCTCAGTCATTTATGAAACATTTCCCTCTTATAGGAAGATTGGAACAGAAGACAGGGATTATTATGCTAATGTGGCTGGGATTTCTCCCCAACAGATCCATAATTATCTCACCTTCATGCATGATAAATATAGCACTCTGCTTAATACCATGACACACCGAACAATTACTCATTTACCTTCCTCATACTCATGGTCAGGGATCCCTCCCTTTCCCTCCCTCTCTTTCTATCTCCCTCTCCCTTCCTCTCTCCCCTCCTTTTCCCGCTCTCTCTCCCTCTTTTTTCCCCTCTCTCTCCCTCTCTTTTCCCCTCTCTCCCTCCCTCTCCCTCCCTCTCCCTGTCCCTCTCTCCCCTCCTTTTCCCTGCTCTCTCTCCCTCTCTTTCTCTCTCCATCTCTCCCCTTCTCCCTCTCTTCCCTCACTCTCCCTCTCCCTCCCTCTTTCTTTCCCTCTCCCTCCCTCTCCCTCACCCTCTCTCCCTCTCTCCCTCCTTTGCTCTCTCTCCCTGTCTCTCCCTGTCTCTCCCTGTCTCTCTCTCTCTTCCTCCTTCTCCCTCCCCCTCTTTCCCTCCTCCTTCTCCCTCCCCCTCTCTCCTCCCTCCCCCTCTCTCCTCCCTCCCCCTCTCTTCCCACCCTCTCTCACCCCTCTCCCTCATTCTCTACCACACAAACACACAACCATCATTATCTGTTGAGTGAGCCTGGAGCGAGCAAGTGTGAACAATTAACCAGCGCTAACATCTCCCCACGTTGAGTGAGTGCTGCTTGTACACCGCACTCTTCCTCCTAGCTCAACCTATTGTATCACAGCTGGGAGTCACAAGGGAAAAGCATTAATTAGTACATTTCCCTCCTCTCTCTGGGAGATATATCTCCCTTCCTCGCTTGACAATGTATGTGCCAGCGTCACCCATGGAATGACAAGTTCGGAGTCCCCACCGGAAAGTTCTGTCATCTGCCTTGCACTGCACCGCAGCCATGTCACTTTGAAATTTGCCATCATCCAAATGTTGTCATGTCGATGGAATACCTGGTGGCTCCTCGCTTCACCATAGGTATTCAATGCTGGTAATGTTTCATGTTGTGCTACATTCTGCCAGTGATGGTAGGATGCTTGTTCACTGGCGTTGAGCATGTGATGACAGCTTGGTGGAGTCCCTCACTAGCACGGACAGGCTCTCAAGCGTGACAGAAGCATCCATCATGTGACCAGAATCACCCACAATTCCACTTCACTCCACGCATCAAAAGTCCGCACATCTGGCGCGTAGTGATGGAGAGGACTTGTTATTAAATCTTGTCTCTTTTGACCATTCCCCCTTGGCTCTGCTTTACTCAATGCATGCTGGGAATGATCCATCCATTACCGCGACGACCAAGCAACAATCCCACTGGTACCCGTCACTGCTTCTGCAATACGTCTACCTTCATCGCATATAACAGGCTGGCATTCAATGCACTAATGGTTTTAGGATCATATCAGAACTACGTGTATGCACTCAAAACGATCAAGTGGACGTTGATTTTTGTGTGGTAAATAAGCATTGTGATCCGTTGACATTTATATTTGTATGCAGAAATTTTCTGGGAATCAGCGAGGATTTTGAGGGAAGCAATTTAAAAATGGAATGAGTTAACTTGTCAATGCTGTTAAAAAGTGCAGACTGCAGAAAGTGATATTTTACCTACTTGGGGGAATAGAGAGAGTTGATTAGAAATGTTAGACTTCACACAGGGATGTTGTTGGAACTGTTTATGACTTCAAGTCAGCCCACACATTTTATGAGATGGGATTAAGATACGAAGGACTTAATGAGGCGATTTGATTACCATGTCTCAAGGAGAAAACAGGGATTAATTAATCTCCCCATACGGTAATGAGAAATCCATCAGTCTGCAGTTGTAAGCCGCGTGATTATGCAGCAGTATAGTCAAGCCATTCCACAAGACAGCTACGGAGCTTGCTAGACTTAAGACGTGTCTCCTTGTGGGATGCAAGACATCCAATTCCATCTGTTTCAGCTTGCTCAATATTGTCTCGTAAAGGATTAAAGACCCATCTTTGTGGAGGAGAACAACAGAAAACATCTTCAAATGGGATATATTGATGATTTCACCAAGGTTCCTGCAACACTGCAACAAGATTTGCAACACACAATCATCATCAGTACATTTGTTATTTGTTCATGGTTTGATTTGCATCATGAAGGATGTGATATTGCCATCAAAGGGTGTGGTCATCTGCGTGACAGAGGATTACAGAATGTTTCTTCATGAAAAGAAACATTGAGATTTTGATCACTGTGATTCTAAACTGAGCTTTATTTCCTTTGTGACATCAACACTCAGTTTGGACAACTGCAAGAATTCATTTCTAGAGGAGAGCAAGACGGACGTCAAGAAGAAGTACAGATCGTCGGTTCGTGTAATATAAGACAGATAGAAGGAAGAAGGAAGATTTATTTGTAACAATTGTAATAGGATGGATTTCTGCTACTGATAGACAAACCAAACCTTGAGATATGTTGTAGATGTATGGCTGAGGGAGTTGAAGATATAATGATCAGAATTTTGTGAGAAGAACATTAAGCATGTGAAGATAAATATGAGGAAAAGTTGAATGGATGCCATTCACTGCTTTTTGGATGGCTAATTGGATTTATTTGAGACAACAGATGGCTGCTTGCATTGAGAGGGTTTTGCCACTCTATTCTATTACAGTAGCCTCAAGCTGAAGAAGGAATCAATGACGTTTACTTCATGCGTGACTAGATTTCACTCTGCTTGCTTCTCATGTTTGTCAGTCTGGAGCTTAAAAAGTTAGCTCCTTTCTATAAACATTTTCATCTGCCTAGAAAAGAAACAACACTTACAAAGATTCAAATATTAGGAAATATGCGTATGGACCCAGGGAATTTCAGCATGAGACTTGCATCCCCCATGTGACTCAAACCATTTTCTTTGTAAGGAACTGTTTTGATTCTTTGGACTTGGGGAGAACAAGCCAGAGGATATATATCAGAGGATTATTTGGCAATTGGTCACTCCCAGCCGTTGGTTATACTCAATGTCTAGAAGACGTGAAGGAGGCCAGGGGATGTCCTGGTATACCGTCTGGGATGCCCTGCAGGCCATGACTGCCTTCTTCTTGGAGTACGACTGGCCGGAGGAAACGGAGTGTAAGTCTCTGTATATGCGTTCACATACTGGTACATACCTGTACATACATACATACATACATACATACATACATACATACATACATACATACATACATACATACATACATGCATACATACATACATACATACACACATATACATACATACATACATACACACATACATCCACACATATATACATACATACACACATACACACACACACACACACATATATACAGTACATACATACATACAGTACATACATACATATATACATACATACATACATACACGCATGCACACATACATACATACATACATACATGCATACATACATACATATAGACAGTTTTTATACACACTCAGTTCAGAAAGCTGTCTTAGTCTTACACCAATTTGACAAGTACACAAGAGTAAGTGCCAAAGGGTTATATTTTAGCCACTCAAGACCACACCCTTTTGGCAGGCTTATTGTGATCATCATTTTAAGCTCTTTATCCATTGGTCTGTATCATGTGCCCTTTAAAGCATAATAGGGGATTGACTCTGGATGTGAATGTGGTTGCTATAGACTTCCATTGGAAAACCTAGACCCCTTATAAAGATCTGAATTGATTCACAATCCTCTCCCCTATCTCTAACGTACATAATTGTGATTTATATCGATCGCAAGTCTAGTTGCGATCTATCTCAACTCCTTGTTACACAGGACCATGACATTGAAAATGTTCCTTATACACAATCAAGACATTTACCTGTTGTACATGTACTGTACAGTAGGTAGGGCTAAGGACCCCCAGAGATATAAAATGCAAATGAATACACCAAAAGATCTGAAAGTGTTGAACCGACCTTTAGGAAGCAGAATATGAATGCAAACATCCAGCCAGGCCTGCACTTGTTTGTCCTGAGAGTGTGATTGAATCAATAGACAGCTGTCGACCAAACATTTTTGTGTACAGTAGAATCAGAAGGGGTTAGAACGGTGAGTACACAGTAAATAATTATGCATGGTTTATCACAATTCTGCTTGTGGTTTTAGATTTATAGAACCACATAGACTCACACATACACTACAGCTCAAAGGAATTGGCATCGGGAAAGGGAAGAAAGGGAAGGAGCCACAGTTTTAAACCCAGTTTATTTTGTCCAGTTCAGCATGAAACATGATGCATTTTAGGCCAAAGTATTGTGTTTCATGCTGAACTGGACAAAATATACCACAGTTTAAAACTGCGGCTCCTTACCTTTCTTATCTTTCTCTCTCCCTATGCCAATCCTTTGAGCTGGATTGTACATGTATTCCTTGCAAATGAGTAAGAATGGTAGTATTGCTTATGAAGCGTATATGGTTGCAGTACCTATTGGTTGCTATACACTGTATACCTCATCTTAATAATCCTTTCATATGATTAGGTAAAATTTAGGGTATAGTTTTAGCCATACCTATCAAAACAGTCTGAAAATGATTATGCCATAGGGCATAGCATTTTGTGGAAAAAATCAAAGCTTTGTTCAATGCAACAGGGTTAATCGCACTTATTGAATATGACAAATATTGAAAAAATAGAGAGAGAGAAATAAGGGGACAGCGAGAGAGAGAGAGAGAGAGAGAGAGAGAGAGAGGAAAGAAAAAGTCAAAGAGATTGTGTGATTCATTTTCCAGCCATCTTAAACTGTTCTTGCACAACTTCTTGCACAGATTTTACCTTAATACATTGTTCTTGTCTTTCCCTTTTTAATGTCGGTTGTGCTGTTTCTCATTTATCTTTTGCTGTATTGTAATGCACTGTTCTTTGTTTTGTTTTTTTGTAAATGTTGTCATTTTCACACAAGTTTTTGTAACTTCCTTAATGATTCTGCCATCATGAAAGTTAGTGTTTATCTATTTGTTTATATTTTGTATGTTTTAATGAGTGGAAATAAATGAAATGAAATGAAATGAAATGAAACTTACCCTTGAGTACTTGTTTGAAGCTGATGATGATCACAACATGATTTAAAGGGTTATGTAGTGGAAGATTAAATGTATTTTGAAAGTTTAGCCTCACTCAGTCAAACTTAAAATAAATATGTTTAGTTCTTGCAAAAATGACCCTTGAGGACTTGTTTGAAGTGGATGATGATCACAATGTAATTTAAGGGGTTATGTAGACCAGGGAGAGACTTTATTATGACAGTTTGGTCTGACTCAGTAAAACTCAGAAAAAAAATTGGGATTTCGCAGAGCTCATCAAGAAATGCACACATCATTGCCTTTTGCAGCAAAATGCCAAATAACAATCCATCTTGCCAGGAGAAGAATGCTCTCTGCTCCTGATAAGCATATGCTTCAGTCCAGTGCAAACTTTCACTGCAAAGAAAAATCACAAACAAATTGACGCAAACTATAATTTTTTTTTCTCACTAAGCATTGTAGTGAACTGTTCAGCTGGGCCCCTTTTCAATATCTTGTAGCTCTGTAAGTTATCAGGTTACATCATTAAAAAGAAGTATTTTATCCCTGTCCTAGCTCATCCTTGTCAGCTGTACCCCACTCAGTGCCTCTATCCCCCTGCTATCCGGTCTCTCTGTCTTATGTCCTGACCTTCTCAGTCATTCTTTGTTGCCATCCCCAGTCTTATTGTCTTCTTCTTTTGTCTGTTTCATCTGTCGTATCTCAGACAGATTTGTTTGCATTTTTTTTCTCTCACTTTCTCTCTGGACTCAACTAGTTGAGGTTGTAGCTAAGACTCATCCATTCCGGAACTCCTTGAGACAGGACAGGCTTTGCAGTGTGATCTCTTAGGAGCAGCTTTCTTCAAGAACCCGATCATATATCTTTGTTTACTTACAATCGCGTTCCCATTCTGAATATTTTGCAAAATCGCGGACTGCTTCTGATCCAGAAAATTGACCCAACTTTACGGAAAGCACATTATTTGTCTAATACTTATCATACCTTTTATGAAGCACAGTATGAATAGATATTTAAAAAAAATGGAAGGTTGTAGTTGTATTGCTACACATTTATATATGTGTGAGATTAATTCTTTATGTACAATTTGTGTATTTTTTCACTGCTATTGCACATAGAGCTTCATTTTGTGTAAGACATAGAGGGTTAAGTTAAGGCACATGTACACTACCACTCAAAGGAATTGGCATAGGGAAAGGGAAAGGGAAGAAAGGGAAGGGCCCACAGTTTTAAACCGCGGTATATTTTGTCCAGTTCAGCATGAAACATGATTCTATTTAGGCTAAAGCATCGTGTTTCATGCTGAACTATACCGTAGTTTAAAACTGCGGCTCCTTCCCTTTCCCTTTCCCTATGCCAATTCCTTTGAGCTGTTGTGCATGTTCACCCCGGTAAAAGTCGGGTGAACATGGTCTATTGCTGGTGACATGAAGGGTGACTAGGTGGGTGTTGCTGGGGAGGGTCCTGATCAGAACAGCTGGGGTTATTTGTTTGTCATCGCTGCCTACTATAACCTCTCTGTCTCTCCAACAAGGGACACTACCCCAAGGCAGGCTGGTCAGCAGACTAGAGGGAGATCGTGTATCATGCGTTCATTCATTCACTGCACTATGCTGACAATGATGTCATTCTCATTACTCTGATTGTGTGAGCTTTCTTGACGCTGCATGTGCCATTGATGGGCACTATGTGGTCAGTGCAGATATCTCACATTTTGCCCTTTTCCAGCACACATAAACATTTTCTCTGGTGATTGTGCTGCTTCATGGAGACATTGACTTATACCCTGTGGATTCTGATTCTATGTGATATACCACAACTAAGTTTGGACACTTTGGCTTGTACTTATCTCCGCAGCTTCTAAACGATAGTGAGTATAAAAGGACGTTAGTTTAGAGGGAAAGTCTACCCTGAAAACCACACACACCATGACCCTGTTGCATGAAACTTACCATTGGTAGTAATGCATGTTGCTTCGAGTGGCAACTTGTATGGAAACCTTGTATTTGATTGGCTGCTGAGCGTTGTTACCATGGTTGTTACCATTGGTGGCAAAGTTACCATTGATGGTAAGTTTTATGCAATTGGGCCCATGTGTGTGATGTTAGCTTGGTCTACTTATTCTGGTACATGTGTGTGCCATGTGTGTATAATCCCATAGAGC
>OZ022590.1:977414-1029914 GCA_963669155.1 Arbacia lixula | reverse complement strand
TGATAATGATTATCATCCCAATGAAAATGTGCTCACATAAATGGCAATGTGTGCCTCTGTAAAGAATAATGGCATGTCACATTGGTTTTTGAAAGCTGAGTCAGCATCTGTGCAATGCGTTCATAGATGACGGTCATGCCCCATTTACCACATTCCGATAACACTGCCCTCACATCGCCACGCTCATTACCTCATTCCTCTGCTCATTCCTAGCCTCATACTTGGTCTGTAGTGTGAGAAATACCCATCTGGCTACATGTATCTCTGTTTTGCCTAGCGGACCGGTATGGGGGGGGGGGGGGGGGGTGGGAACTGACAGCTCTGCATATATGTCTGCCTATTTCCCTAGCCTATCGGGAAGGGGATGGAGTGTAGCAGAGAGATTACCACAGAAACTGAACTGACATCTTTGCATCTGGATGTCTGTATATTCCAACCATGAGGGAGTCAGGGGTGGGGGGGGGGGGGGGGGTGGGGGTGCGGGGAGAAATCACCAGGGAAACTGACATCTTGGCATTTGGCTGTCTGTATTCCCTAGCGATGCGGGCATTGCTCCCATTGAACGCATGCACTATGGAGCAGACTGGTGCGAGACCATAACGTACAGCTGTCTTTGGTCTCTACTAGGCTAAAGGTTTCGGACGACGACCCAAAACCTCAAAATCTAGCGATCGCTTTAATTTCGCTTAAAGTTAGTTTTGGGAGGGAAGTTCTGATACAGTATCTTTATCCACTTTCCATGGTTTGTACCCCTATATCCACATGCATTAGGGACACCCAGTCTTTAAACCACCCTTCCACTGTGTATTACTTTTGGTAGAGCAGTCATATCGAGCATGCATAGCTAATTGCTATGCAATACCAGGAAGGCTATTCTCCCTGGTGCTTATGTGTACCTGAAAGCTAATCAGTGTTCTTGACTTGCGAATAGATCATGAGTCTGATCACCAATCCGTCTGACAGGATATGGACCAAGGTATTGGGATGTTAGAGCAGTTGTTTATGTATTCTTAGTGACAGAATTTGCCAGACAAGGTCTGTCCCGTAAGTGTGAGAGAATGTTTAACCCTGAAAGTGCTCGGCAAATGATGCTCAATGGAAGAGTGGTATGTTTCAAATGTAAACAATGATGGTTTTTCACTATTTTTGAAAATATTTGTGAAGCTATGACTGTGAAATTTATTTACACGTTATCATTAAGGTTTACTGCTGATTCCTGCCCAGTTTCATGACTTTTGCAAATGGGACACCCTGTCTTTAATGCCCTTTCTCCCTGGCTGAATTCTGCTCATTGGATTTGTGTACTGGACTGGACTGGTACAAATATGGGACAGTGGTACTTGGACTTCAAAAGTAAACTTCACTGCCAGACACCTTTTATTTGTTTGTTTTTTAAATGTTTTTTTTTGTCATATACCTCATTTAGGGTGAGGGTTACGGGTAGTAATGGTTAAGATTACAGGACGTGGCTTCATGGACAGCAGAACTGTTCCATTCTGTCATGAATATTTGTCCATTCATGTTTGATATGAGTATCCTCTACAGGAGTTGGTCTGAAATTGAGAAAGCCAGTAAAATAACAGAATGTTTCCTGCAATAAATGCAGTCTTTACTAATCATCTATACCAGCACATTTCCTTACCTTTAAAAAAGGAATGTTGGGTTCCATAAAAGTAGTCAAACCAACCAATAATATTTCATCACTTCTATATAAAGAAAAGTCAATAAAAGAGCTCTTGTAATGTTTTTAATTTTTTTTTTACCAGAGCAATGTTGGCCCTGAAAAGCTGATACCAGCTCCCCAGGAGCTATGACTGGGCCACAGTGCATACAGATGTAAAGTACTGTCATGCATTTAGGTATAGAGTGTTTATTATATTGTACAATTATTTACCTAAGCTGCATAGTGTATGGAAGTTCATTTGGGTTAGATTTCAGAAGTCCTTTCCTTTTATGTGGCTGGCTTATAATAACACAGTCTGGATTAGAATGTGCTCAATTTGTAGAAGTTAAATGTCAACCGCAACACC
Organism: Arbacia lixula; assembly: GCA_963669155.1. Lineage (NCBI taxonomy): Eukaryota > Metazoa > Echinodermata > Echinoidea > Arbacioida > Arbaciidae > Arbacia > Arbacia lixula. The sequence continues at coordinate 1,027,884 of OZ022590.1, read as the reverse complement.
TAATGTTTTTTGTGCGGAATGTGTTGAATTTCGTCGGTCATTATTAACATTGTAACTCAACTCCAGGGTAGTTAGCGCAGGGCTCTCTCTACCCATATCTCTGACATCCGAATTATGATATCAATTCCGTCTTGCTTCTGAAGGGGTATAGCAGGTTTTTCCCTGCTAGAACGCTCAGAAAGGAAATAGGATTTAGCCTGAGTGAATCGTGAGGATTTGACTGACTGTCATGTTGGATTGCCTGTATGGCTTGTGCCAAGGACAATGTCACTCTCTGCAGGATTCTATAGAAGCTTGTGTAGCACTTGTCACATTGGTACATATGCTATGAGTCAGGAGGGATAAAAATGATTCTCTTGCACACTATGTGGGATTGCTTCTGTCTAGAGCTAGAAGGTAAGCAGAAAATGTGGTTGTGAATTTTCCTAAAGAGATTAAAGTATACTCTTGATATATCCTCTTTTGTCAATATTGCTAGGCTATTTGTGCATTCAGTGATCGCTCATCAACTTCTTCTTTTTTATCAGTAGTCTGGGTTTTTTTTTTAATGAATCATGTATGCTTTTTAGTCACTCAATCAAAATGACTGTTTGTCAGAATGTTCTGTGGCAGTACTGATTTGATAAAGGTTGAGAAACTACCATTCAAGAGGGAGAAAGAAAGAAAGAGTGAGAGAGAGAGAGAGAGAGAGAGAGAGAGAGGAAGAGAAAGAGAGAGAGAAATAAAAGAGAGAGAGAAAGAGAGAGGAAGAAAAAGAGAGAGAAAGAAAGAGAGAGAGAAAGATAGAGAGAAAGGAAGAAGTGTGGAAGAAGTGTGGAATAGACCATCAAACCTCCTCCCTCTCTTTCCGTCTTGTACCTCCAGTGTTGATGTGATTTTCATCACATTTTCACATACGAAACATGCACCATATTGAGAGTAATTTGTGAGAGTGTTGTGAATTGCAAGTATAGCCCAGGGCATTGTGGGATTGATGAAGATGAGGCTTTTGTTGACAAGTGGAAACCAGGGATGCGTAGTGGAATACAACTCAGTGCTCTTAAGTGATTTTCTTAAGTTTTCCATTCATCCTTAGATTCAGAGTCGAGTCCAATTGTTGAAACTTGGCATGAATTCACGAAAGAGTTTAAGATTTAGATCACAGTGTTTTATGGTGTTAGAGGAAATATGTATGCTTGATTTAACGTGTATACTTCAGAAATGTCAAACATGAGCAAGAAACTGCGTTGTTAATGATATGGAGCTGTCAATGCTTGGTATTGAGAGGGTTAAACCACTCAGTCCGATAGGCAATCAACTGTGTTGTTATTAATATGCAGCTGCCAATGCTTCGTACCAAGATAGTTAACCCGCTCAGTCCCATAGGCAATAAACTGTGTTGTTATTTCTATGGAGCTGTCGGTGCTTGGTACTGAGAAGATTATCATGAGCCAGAATAATGTATATGTTTAACTTTCTTGTTAATTTTTTTTCAGCGATTTGATGGTGAAAAGTTCAGATGAGTATGGTTTGTGTACAACTAAAGACAAGGCAGCAATGGAAATTATGACTATCAACTCACTCTTTTTCTCCCTGGTTTTGTTTGCTGATGCAGATTTCGACATGGACATGTCGGATGAGATCCTGATCACAGATGTCGTGGAGCAGCTCCATCACAAGGTGGCATTTATCACGGGTGAGTGCTAGTACTAAGCGCTTATACTAGGGATAGTACTAATCCTAATAGTTAACAGGAAAGTCAAAAGATTCCATGCATTACTGACTTCATGTGAAGTGGCATTATGTCGCAGGTTTATCTGTATACAGCATAAAACAATCATATTTGTCAATTTATTGAAATCAACACAATCTAGTTACATGTAAGTATCATATTATTATACACATACATTTCCTTATGAGAATTGATAATTTATAGTTCAACTTTATCATATCATATTTGTATTTGGGATTAAGGATTTATTGGTGCTATTCTTTGTTCTTGTGTCTATTGTTTATTATCCATTGTAACACTCTATGCAAAACTTGAATGGCTGCCTATGGCCACTGCTATGTAAATGATTGAGACAAAGACACAGGAAAGGAAGTAAGACTAATGCATAGGAAGTCATGTGAGTGTTTTAAGGGAAAGTCCCCCCTGGTGTTGATAAAAGCAGGAACATGAAAGAAATACCTATCGTGTGAATGTTTGATGAAAATCAGTCAAATGGTGAGAATGTTACAATTTATGAAAGTTTTGATTTTGTGACATCACGTGTGAGATGCTCTCCCCTATGTTGTGTAATAATTTTTTTGAAAATTTTGATCTTCTCAGAACTTGCAGAAGGAGATGCATCATTTTGTCCATGCATTTGATACATCAGTAGACACATTTCTACACATGTATCTCTATGAAAAAAAAATCCTTTCTCACAAACAAGTAGTAATTTATAGAATCATACAGAACACAACATATGGGAGAATACCTCGCACATGACGTCACAAAATCAAATCTTAAAAGATCATGATTTTTTATGCGTTAATGGATTTTCATAAAACCTTCACTAACATGTTTCTTTCAAATTTCTGCCTTGATCAAAATCCTCTTCACTGCAGTGTGGACTTTCCATTTAATTAAATATAAAATGACCCATGATGTCATGATGTCATTGCTTTTATGGTTAAGTACAAGCTGTTGCATCTCACCATTGATATGTATGAGATGATCTCTTAATGAGGGGAGGGAAGGAGAGAGAGAGAGAGAGAGAGAGAGAGAGAGCGAAAGAGAGAGAGAAATGGAGAGAGAGAGAGATAGAGAGAGAGAGAGAGAAAGAGAAAGAGAGAAAGAGATTGAGAGAGAGATAGAGAGAAAGAGAGAGAGAGAGAGAGAGGGAGAGAGAGAGAGAGAGAGAGAGGGGGAAAGAGAGGATAGAGGAAGGGGCCGGGGGGGGGGGGGGGGGGGGGGGGTCGTGTTTGTAATGAGAAATCTTTACATCTCTTACATTAACAAATGTGCAAATGTGGGATTAGTTGTGAAAGTTAAACTAGGCAATATGATGTATTCACTCTTTGTGTATTGTGTATTTATTCACAAGTAATGAACACAAACCCCATAGAGCAGCATTCTGTCTGGCTCACAATGGGCTATAGTTAAGCCTACCTGTACAATGGGCATGGAGGCCTTTCTCTTATGTGTAACATTGCTGTGAATAAAGGCCTCGCCATTTGACTAGACTGGTTTACTAATGTAGTCAAATTTATGGATGTTTCTTCCCTCGGGGCCTAGTAACGAGTTATTCCATTAACCTGTACCTAGCAATGGTATTTCAGTTCTTGGAATCCACTTTGCATACATTAGTTGTTGCTATGTAGGGCAAACCTCAGGCAAGGTTTCTGGTTGTCAGAGGCAACCTTTGTTAAACTGGTATGCATAAAATTTGAATATGTTAGTAAAACGGTCTATTAAAGAAATTTATTTGCATATTGCTCCACCAAGAACTGATATGGTGAATGAAGGACACAATACAGAATTATCCAATCATGAATTGTGAAAGGGAGTATACTGTAATGGGAAGACAAAAATGCCTTCAAAAGGTGATTGTGAGCAATCTTCTTGCCAATGGTCTTAAATCCATGTATTGTCCATTTTAGAAACTTGCTGAAAGTTATTTGCTCTGGTATGATCAATAAATGGAATAATTAGTGATTTAATCACAAATCCTCAAAATGTTCGGCCTGAACAATTCGAGGATTTGTGAGTAAATCACTAATTACTCCAACTGTGGATAGTTTTATGGCAAATAACTTTCAGCAAGCTTCTAAAATGGACAATACATGAATTTAAGACCATTGGTAAGAAGATTGCTCACAATCACCTTTTGAAGGCCTTTTTGTCTTCCCAGTACAGTATATACCCTTTAAAGATGATAATGGAGGTGCTGTGTTTGGAATCTGGTATTGCCAAGGATAAATGGATACTATAGACAGAGGTTGTTCAGCGGGGATAAGAAAGGAAGAAATAAAGTAAGGAACAAAAGAGGTCTTAAGTGCAACCTCAGGAGAACAATGATCCCAAAGACAAAGCAGAAGATAATAGGATCTGGAGCTTTCTGTACCCTATCAGATATCCAAGTACCCAACTACCCAGATTTATTCTGAGCTCATCATATCATGTGACCTAAGCGGAATAAACAACAAGATTGTCACCTGTTCCATACCAAAGACTGATTCATTAGTCACGGCCATATTCCCAGGGCCTGCCTATTTAAGCATGTTAACAACGCCTTTTCTCTTCACTAAAATCTCATGTCACCATGGAGACCGTGTCAGCTCTCGGTGTTTGTTTGACTAGTATAGGCAGATGTTAAACAATAGTTCACCTTGTCACATCATATTGCCATAGAAGAGGGGGGTACTGTTTATGTGCAGAATTCAGCGATGTATTTCCGCAGCAGGCCTTTTTTGTTTGAAACAATGGACCATTTACTTGCATTTCCTCCAAATTATTCATTACAATGGTAGCTTATCTGAGGTTTGTCTGAGTTGCAACAACTACTAGATTTAGAGTGCAATCCACTAATTTAAACTAAATCAGTAGATACAGGTGAATGGCATAACGTGTTACTGTGCAGTTAGGTAGAAAGTTAGGAATACACTTCAAAACCATTCCAGCAGATGCAATTTGTATACATTGCAATGATGATGTGTGCATATATTATACTGTTATTTTGTATGAATTATCTTCACCACATATTGATGCTTATCAATATTTGCCTCTGCAGTAAGTAGCAAAATCAGTGCATGTAGTGTTTCATATACACTATTTACTTACATGTGTAAAAAGAGAGGACACACAAAGATGGTTTGGACGAGAGTATGATGTATATTTTACATAACTTAGAATTACAGAGAGTTATGAAAGGAGAGAGATATGAAAAGAGAGAGAGAGAGAGAGAGAGAGAGAGAGAGAGAGAGACAGACAGACAGACAGACAGAGAGAGACAGAGACAGAGAGAGAGAGAGAGAGATTGTGCGTTTGTATACCATTGTAGTAATGTATTAAATTGTTGATAGCAGCTGTTACTGTTCATCAAATATTTAATCATGATAGGAATATGAAGAAATATTTTATCCAATTAACTTCCTGAAAAATACGGTTAGGAGGCATTTGAATAAAATGACACATAAAAATTGATACAAGTATGTATGATGCAGGAAGTCCAAGGTTTTAGAGGGAAAGAGATCTGTGCCTTGATAAGATGTTCTATAGCCATGGATATGAAATATGTAGCCTTTGTTCTTTCAGGAAGGATTCACTCTCTATGAGACTATATGAAGGAGAAAGAGGCAGGGAGAGAGACAGACAGACAGAGAGAGAGAGAGAGAGAGAGAGAGAGAGAGAGAGAAATAGAGAGAGAGATAGAGAGAGAGAGAGAGAGAGCGAGAGAGAGAGAGAGAGAGAGAGCAAGAAATAGATAGATAGAGGGAGAAAGAGAGAGTGACAGAGAGAGAGAGAGAGAGAGAGAGAGAGAGAGCGAGCGAGCAAGAAATAGATAGATAGAGGGAGAAAGAGAGAGTGACAAAGAGAGAGAGAGAGAGAGAGAGAGAGAGAGAGAGAGCGAGCAAGAAATATATAGATAGAGAGAGAGACAGAGACAGAGAGAGACAGAGAGAGACAGAGAGAGACAGAGAGATAGAGTTAGAGTTAGATAAAGATAGCAAGAAATAGATAGATAAAGGGAGAAAGAGAGAGTGACAGAGAGAGAGAGAGAGAGAGCAATGATTAAAATATTGTCATAGCTACACTGTATCTACAATGTAGATGTAAACATGTCTAAGACAGATGTGTTGCCTGGTCACATACTACATGTAGTACAGTGTACACCCATTCTCATTCTACATGTAACTACGGTGTATGCACAAGAGTGACGTGAACGTACATGTATACAGTACATGTGGTATTCAGTGTTCTATTTTTCACATACATGTAGTTAAACGGGCATACATTTTGATTTTGTGTGATGCTGTTTACATGAATTTAAAATGTGACTATCTGCTCGCAGTGTTCAAGCCGACATGTGCAAATTTCAGCTTGGGTAAAGGTCTGTTTATACTCTAGATCTTTTGTTACGGTATACTGTATACTTAAGTATAATTTATGCCAACATAAAATCTTCCCAGTGCTGGTACATGCGTCATTACTTGCCTGTATAAAAGCTGTTTAACCCTTACACTACCAAGCATTGAAACCTCATTGGCTTGCCACACATTGTCATGCCAATAGTATTGGGAGAGTTCAGCAAATTGCATGCATGTAGTCATGTAGATTAAACTAGGCAATATGAAATGTTTAATTGAAGGTTGTAGTTAATGGTGCAAAATGAATAATTGGGTGGAAATGTGAGCATACAATTTGTGAGAATTATTTACGAACCATCAAAGCTGTATATAGCGCACAGCACAGCAGAGCACAGGATTCGATTGTGCATAGGAATGCTGATGAATTCTAAGTGCTTAGTGGAGACCAAGGTCTAATGTAGCACTATATGTACACTCCAGCTTAAAGGAATTGGCATAGGGAAAGGGAAAGGGAAGAAAGATAAGGAGCCACAGTTTTAAACCGCGGTATATTTTGTCCAGTTCAGCATGAAACATGATGCTTTTTAGGCTATAGTATCGTGTTTCATGCTGAACTGGACAAAATATTCCGCGGTTTAAAACTGAGGCTCCTTCCCTTTCTTCCCTTTCCCTTTCCCTATGCCAATTCCTTTGAGCTGAAGTGTACATACATTGTATAATACAGTATGCTCTGCATGTGAAATTAAATGAAATAATGGTTTATTAGGATAAGAAGAACCATTCAAAATATTGTCCCATGTTATCATTGGTAATTTGCATGAACATTGTTGCCAATTGCTAGGTGTTTTTTTAAAGAAAAAGTGACAACGAAATCATTAATAATCATCATCTTATCTGAAATATTTGCAAAGTTGAAGTACATTATCTTCATTTGCATGCATCCTGGAAGATAAATGTATTCAGATTCATCCAATGAAAGCATGATCATTGGGTAGTACACTATGTTTGCTGCAGACACACACATATAAAGTGTACCCTTGGAGTAAGACCCCTATTGGTACTAGCTACAGTACAGGAATGTTTGTTTTCAATCTCAGCTGCTCCATCTGGTATCGCCCTCACTCCATGCATAAACAAATCTTGGTCTGATCACACACACACACACACACTGGCTAACCCTGTGTCTCTTCACACACACAAGTTTATTGTATTGCTACTTAAACGGTATACTAGTAGCTATACAATGAAATTCTGTGTGTGGACACTGACTAGCGATAGGTCTTATAAAGAAACATATAAAAAACACTAGAGTTTGGGCATCATTTCAATCTACATGTACATGTAGAACTGTATACCACGTGTGTGGATGCTTACTAACGCTACGTCATATAACAGGGCAGAGCTTAGCATTACTGAGGGCGCTAAAGGAGACATGACCAAAGCAGTGTGCACTCACCAAAGACAGAAAGCATAAAACAAGAACATGGAGTGTATCTGGGGAAGATCTGAACATGTCATTCATAACTCAGGATTCTTTGATTGCAGATAAAGACAAGGTGTCCCTTTTGCAGGTCAATTTTTTTTGGTAAAGCATGGAAAACTTCCCTCCTAATGATAGAACTGGAAACTGACTGTAAGTCATAGTGATCGCTTGATTTCGAGATGAGAGTCCCCACTACGATCACCACTCCATGCTATATACACAGAGTTTAGAACCAGTTGTCTGGACAATATGCTCAAATGACGTCACAATTCAGTACTCTATTCGCGATATGGAGAATTGGTTGAGCTGTACCTTAAAGGTCATTTGAATCTATACTTTCTATTTAGGCAGCCCTGGCGAGCTAACTGGAGCCCGCAGTAAGTGGTCAAATTGGCTTAAGAAGCGAGAGTGAAGAATTCAGAGTGCTTTGTCATTTAATATGCTGCTAAAATCGAGGGATGAAAGAGACCGATCGTATTACAGTAGGATTTTACTGTACTTTGATTGAAAAAAGATCAAGAAATACATGGACATGTATGATGTGCCTTGTCCATACTTGAACATAACCCTTAGTCCCATGGGCAAGAAACCAAGTTGTTCTTGATATGGGGCTACCAGTACTTGGTACTGTGAAGGGGTAAATAAGCATGAAGCGCAAATGAAATAGTGGAACTGATGGAAAGCAGAAAAACAGAGACAGATTGGTAAAAAACAGGAGGAAGGTCAAACATAGGAGGTTGTGAAAAATTGTGATTACTAGCACAGAATTGTGATAATTATCCAATGATTTACTGTTTTGATTGTTGATGTGTACCATGCATTAAGAAGACAATATCTATCTTGGTTTGCAGAGCAAGGGCTACTGATTAAGATTTTCAAATGCAAGTAACTGCGTTGTGAATATAATGTCTGATATTTCTCAAATTTTTGCCGATGTATTTTTCTGTGTATTATCAAGGTAATTGGTAGAAATGTAAGAAGCAAACAGGAACTTGACATTATGACCTTGAAAATTTAAGGTTGGTGATACCAATATATTTTATACAAGAATTTATCTCTATATGTATACCAGCATGTACAAACAATCCTGTAAATTAATACTTGCCACTCCAACAAAACATCCTGTAATATGCCTACCAACAAAAAAAAAATTAGCTACATAGAATTACAGGGAAATGACAGCTGAAAAGTGGTGACTATGCCATTAAAGTACAAATACTGTTTAAGGACCATGGAGAATATTTCATTGAATCAAAATATAATGTCATTCTGCCACAGATCAAAAAGACATTATTGAAGCTTATGATTGTTTTCAATGCTGCTTTTTCTCATTTTTTGTCATGGTGATACCTTATTCACAATTTGAACTCCGTCCAATATGACATTTAAATGTATGCTACTATTTATTAGAACTAAGATTACAATCATAAACTAAGTAATTATTGCTAATCTGTCTTAATTAAGTCAAATTAATTAAATTAAGTGATTATTTGATGAATTATTCTGATTGCAATAGACACAGATTGGTTACTCCTGCCAGGTTCCCACATGAGTATGTTGCGGTTGATAGCTGTACGCAGACATGTTTGATTAAACCCATGATTCATGCTTTGTCATTATTCCAGTCATACACATTCAAACTGTCATGTATTTCAGGTGCTGCACAAATTGCACAGTATTTATGATTAGATTGGATTATATTGCTTTGTGGAAGACGTCTTGTGGCTAGGGAAGTCATGGATCAGGAATGCCCATATGATGTGAAAGAAGAGGGATGACCAGGGATCATTCTAGAAGGGGGGGGGGGGGGGGGGCAAGAGGCAAGAGAATAGTTAAGGAAGGGGAGCAAAAGGAATCCCTCCCTCTACTCTTATGCCAACTATTCCCCCCACCCACCCCCATGAGTATTTCATTTTTGACCTGTGTCATTTCACAAATGACATTGTGAATGCCAATGTAATATGTATGTAAAAGACCCCCTCTCCCTCTCTCTTACCCCCACCACCCCCTTTCTTGTCATCTCAAACCTCTGGCTCTGCCCCTCTCTGTCTGTCTGTCTGTCTGTCTTTGCCAGATGTGTTTCCGGTGAAATCTCATTATGGCTACCAATCCCAGGATAGATACTGCAGCAAGGAGGAGAGAATTGCATTATAAAAGGATTACGGAAGAGAGATGGATGATAAGTGGGAGGGGAGGAGGGAGTGAAAGAGAAGAGAAAGAAAGATAAGTAAGAGAGAGGAAGAGAGAGCGAGAGAGAGAGACAGAGAGAGAGATACGGAGAGGGAGAGAGGGAGAGAGAGAGAGACAGAGAGACAGAGAGGTGGGGAAGAACAGTGTGGATGTTGACGTTAGTGATAAGTTTGCATGGTTGGTTAAATTTAAGCATATTTGTAAGATGGAATCTGGAAACCTCGGTGATGATGGCAGAGCAACTGTGCAATAATTACGGCTTACCTCTTACCCTTAACATTTAGAATTTATATTATAAAGACTAAAAAAATGTCTTCGTTCACTCAATCAATCCTTTCTTTTTCATTCAATTCATATTTTCTTTGTTCCCTCAATCCATCTTCATCTTCATCTTCATTTCCCTCCATCTATTCTTCAACTGCTCAATCCATGTTTTCTTCATTTACTCCCTCTCATCTTTTCTTTATGACCTCAACCCATCTTTTCTTCGTTCCCTCCATCCAGGTGGGAAGACACAGGAGGGGTACCCTATCATCAACATGCCTGAGTGTCCGAGGTTTGCTACAGTCAGAGACGAGGACTTTGTCAGACTGATGACCTACCTCGTCAGGGTCCCCAGGTTAGTCCCACATCAGATCTTAACCCTTACATTACCAGGCCTGGAAAAACCCTACTGGCTTACTACATATCTTAATGCGAATGGTACTGAGAGAGTTAACCCTTACATTACCAGGCCTGGAAAAACCCTACTGGCTTACTACATATCTTTATGCCAATGGTAATGAAAGAGTTAACCCTTACATTACCAGGCCTTGAAAACCTTATTGACCTACTACATATCTTTATGCCAATGGTAATGAAAGAGGTAACACATACATTACCAGGCCTGGAAAAACCCTATTGGCTTACTACATATCTTAATGCCAATGGTAATGAGAGAGTTAACCCTTACATTACCAAGCCTGGAAAAACCCTATTGGCTTACTACATATCTTAATGCCAATGGTAATGAGAGAGTTAACCCTTACATTACCAGGCCTTGAAAACCTTATTGGCTTACTACATATCTTTATGCCAATGGTAATGAAAGAGTTAACTCTTACATTACCAGGCCTGGAAAAACCCTATTGGCTTACTACATATCTTAATGCCAATGGTAATGAGAGTTAACCCTTACATTACCATGCCTGGAAAAACCCTATTGGCTTACTACATATCTTAATGCCAATGGTAATGAGAGAGTTAACCCTTACATTACCAGGCCTTGAAAACCCCATTGGCTTACTACTCATCTTGATGCCAATGGTAATGAGAGAGTTAACCCTTACATTACCAGGCCTGGAAAAACCCTATTGGCTTACTACATATCTTAATGCCAATGGTAATGAGAGAGTTAACCCTTACATTACCAGGCCTTGAAAACCTTATTGGCTTACTACATATCTTTATGCCAATGGTAATGAAAGAGTTAACCCTTACATTACCAGGCCTGGAAAAACCCTATTGGCTTACTACATATCTTAATGCCAATGGTAATGAGAGTTACATGTAACCCTTACATTACCATGCCTGGAAAAACCCTATTGGCTTACTACATGTACATATCTTAATGCCAGTGGTAATGAGAGAGTTAACCCTTACATTACCAGGCCTGGAAAAACCCTATTGGCTTACTACATATCTTAATGCCAATGATACTGAGAAAGTTAACTCTAGCTGCTAATCAATACAAATGTGATGTATTTACTACAAATTAGAAATGTGTTAAATAGTATTAAATAGTATATATTTTAAAAGTATGCATTTCAATTATTTCAAGAGTTAGTAGAAACTCTTTTCAGCTCTTTACAATTTTCATTTCTAGGGGAAAAAAATACATCGATTTATGTGTAATTCTCACAAGATATTTTATCTACATGTTATTGATGCATTTTTTTTTACTATTTGAGCATGATTCTTTTTTAGCAAAGGTTGGCATCTCAGATAAAACCTCCTCAAAAGTCAAGAAGAAATGGTCCATGTTTACGCTGCAAGTGATAGAAAACTGTAGATATAGTTGCACAATAGATAAAGTCAGTTGATAGATATTAGCAATTTTGCACCTGTTTCCTTTCCGCTTAACTCATTTGCATATTACTATGACAATCATTGTTTTATTTTATATTATCACATTAAAGCACCTAGAAGAAATAAGCGTAATTGTTATTATTTGAGATGTAAGCAAAATACTTTTCATTGCATGAACAGCAAATTGACTGAAAGAAGATTAGATATACAAGTATTGCCATCAATCCAGCTTTTTCATCAATGAAATGCCCTATTTTGTTAAACAATTTGTTGACATTATTCAAATGAAGTTTCATTTTGCCTGTTCTGGTTTTGTATGTAAAAGGATATTTGAAAAGAGGGCAAAATGAGGAAAAGGGAGATGGAAACAATAAAGATTTGATTTGCTTAACCTTTCAGCAATTTTATGGTTAAGCGCAAATTGAAATTTACAAATTGTTTTATGCTCTATGTAAGTCTGGAAATGACCCGGAGAAAAGTGCAAACTTGATAACAGATGTAGGTTGCGCTGTCAAGGAATTTATTAACAAAAAACGTGTTTACATGTAGGGCCATGTAGAAAGATATAAAGCTGGAAATTTTAATAACCAATTCCATTGAAGGATGGGTATTTAAATTCTTTTTTTTCCTAGAGACACCAATTAACCCTTAAGTCTAAAGACTACCGGATTATGGAATAAGAATTTGTGCAAGTTTTGGAATGATATGAGGGCCAAGTCAATGTTGGAGATCTTAGGAAGTGCATTTTTAGATCAAACTCAAACCATCTTCAATAGGATAACATTAAAGGGCATATACTGTACTGGAAAGGCAAAAAAGCCTTCAAAATGTAATTGTTAGCAATCTTCTTGCCAATGGTCTTAAATTCATGTATTGTCTATTTTAGAAGCTTGCTGAAAGTTATTTGCCCTCAAATGATCTACATTTGGAGTAATGAGTGAATAAATCACAAATCCTCAAAATGTTCGGGCCAAACATTCTGAGGATTTAATCATTAATCATTAATTACTCCATATGTCAATCATTTGAGGGCAAATAACTTTCAGCAAGCCTCTAAAATAGACAATATATGAATTTAAGACCATTGGCAAGAAGATTGCTAACAATCACATTTTGAAGGTTTTTTTGCCTTCCCAGTACAGTATATGCCCTTTAATGCCTAGCAGTATGCCTGACAGACAACAAGGTATGCATGTAACTGAAGAACGTCTTTAAAGACTAGTGAGATGGTATTGACGATTTCCTGTTCTGATGTACACCGTTGCGGGATAGCCATCAATCCTTTGCGCTGTTTGTCGCCCTCTTCTCGTTGCTATGATCAGATGAAGAGGAAGCAGGAAATCTTTCTCGCTGTTTCAATAAGCTCAAGGGTTAAGCCAAATTTCCTCAATTATTGCGGGAGGGAGGCGTGGTAGGTTTTTACGACTCCCATAACAAACATTTCTTGACATTTCTACAGGCCTGGGTTGTCGTGTAGAATGCAAATTAAAGACAGCTTTGATCATCATTGAGGCTGTATTGCTTGACCGAATTTCCTCAATTATTGATTTGGTGGTAGCATCTGAACGTGTGATGTGGTGTATGGTCTGCCGCATAGACTAAAGAGACACAGTATGTTTACCACAAGATTTCTTGCTGTGCTCCTGAACTGAAATCATATGGCATATAAACACATTTTAAACCACCTTGAAGAACTAGAGTGAGGGCACATTCCAAATGCTGTATGTTGTATCATTTTATTGGTCCAGTCATAATACATGTCTTTCTTGTCCTTCACAGAGAATATTATAGATGATAGGTTTCAAATTTGTATTCTATCTTGGCTTTCAGTCATTCTTAGGATTCAGCAAGCTCGCTAGCATTGCAGGGAGCTAGCCAAAATCTTATAAAATGGTATCTTTTTGTTGTAATTACAGTGATATAACCATAGTACTTGTAATAATTTACTCAAGTGTAAACGTATCTTTAGTGATTGATTAAATTCCCAATAGTGTGGACTCACCCCAGTCATTCCAGTCAATGAAGACTTCATAATTGCTTCACTATGTATGAAGAGGAAGGATTGAGGAAATGACCTCACATTTGCGCTAACAATCAGCCCTTATGCAAACAGCATTCAGGGAGTCCCAGACCCGAGTATAATTACTTTAAAACATGTTGTCGCTATGTCTGCCAGGCAACTTCGTGGTCATATTGCAACAATTTAGTATTCAAGGTGGAAAGCAAGAAGGGAAAATCTTGTCCATAGAACTTTTCTTATTTTATGTTTCTTTTACGTTTTGCTTTTATTAAAACCAACATCACTTTAGAATGGACTTTCCCTTTAAGTCCTATTAAACTGTTTTAGCTATAAAGTCAGTTCATATTTAGAAGACAGACTTTGAAGTAAATGAACTGCACCAATATACTTAACCCTTCCAATAGCAGACCCTGAAGACCCTTGTGGCTTTCTGCATGTATTCACATCAATTGCAATGAAAGAGTTAGAGCAAAACTATTAAGTCAAAATGTTTGCCGAATACCAGCCCTTGTAGCCAGCCTATTGTACAATGTCACATTTCATTGTTACCATGTAATCTGTGAGTTTTTTGTCATTACATACCATTTTCATTTTCCTTGATTCTATTTTGCTGTCCTAGCTATTACCAAGGCCTCCGATGTGACAGGTATACACATGGAGTGCATGTGCCATGTTCCTGCTGCTGACCAATCAGAGTTAACCCACTATGAGTACTGCTCTTTGATTGGTCCATAGTAATAACCATTGAGAGTGCTTGATTCTTGTTAGCCAGGTTCAGAGATAACCCAATATGAGAACTGCTTTCTGATTGGTCCATAGTAATAATCATTGAGAGTGCTTGATTCTTGTTAGCCAGGTTTAGAGTTAAAATATGAGCACTGCTTTCTGATTGGTCCATAGTAATAACCAATGGGGGTTCTTGGTTCTTGTTAGCCTAGTTTCTAGGCTGCAGGATGATTTTTTTCTACTTTACTGCCTTCAAAACAAAAGTTGAACATAGAGACTACACATCCTCTGTCTTGAGCACGGCAGACTAAAATGTTGATCTCAAATAATGTGGATATCACTACAGAAGTAGGAGGTCAATTTTCACAGTTTCCCACCTGAAAAGCAAGAAACCTTCTACTGTAGTGATGGCCACATTATTTGAGATCAATATTTCAGTCTGTAATGCTCAAGGCAGGACTGGCTAGTCTGCCTGTTAAAGATGCCACATTGAAAAAAAAAAAAACAAATTCTACTCATTATTAGGATGAATTTAGTTATTTGAAATTACCGATTATTAATTCTGATTTCTAAATAACATTGTATACGAACCATGGGAGCATGAAACTCATCTGAAAGAGAGATGTGAACAGATGAGAGCAAGTAAAAAAAAGCCAGTAAGGCTTAGGGCATCTAAATCCCCTAAATTCCAAAAAGAGCCCCTGTAAAAAAAAGTACCCCCTCCTTATATGTTTTCACTCACTCAGTGGTGTGCTCCGTGATAGGTCAGCAGTGGAAACAACAATTGAAACAGATCTTGGCCCTGTTGCATAAAACTTACCATTAATGGTAACTTTGCTATCAATGGCAACTTCAAGGGAAACCTTGAATTGAATTGGCTGTTGAGCGATGTTACAACGGTAGTTACCATTGATGACAGAGTTACCATTAATGGTAAGTTTTATGCAACGGGGCCCTTGTCCCTAATCCTCTATGTGTATGTATGTAATATGTCTGCAATCTTTAGTTGTATTTCAGCTTTGGCTGTGCTATCCGTGATGGAATGCCTTGCTTTGCTGGTGTAGCCATACATGGGATCGATGTGTGTTATGTATGCTAAGGACAAGCAGGGAATTACGCTGTAGAGGTGCTGTAATGCTTTGGGTTATCAAGGATGTAGAGGGACAGAGAGAGAGAGATAGAGAGAGAGAGAGAGAGAAAGAAGGAGAAAGAGAGAGAGAGAGAGAGAGAGAGAGAGAGAGAGAGAGAGAGAGAGAGAGAGATGGAGAAAGAGAGAGAGAGAGATGGAGAAAGAGCGGTGGGGATGAGGCTGTAGTGGTGCTGTAATGCTTTGGGTTATCAAGGATGGAGAGGGAGAAAAAGAGAGAGAGAGAGAGAGAGAGAGAGAGAGAGAGAGAGAGAGAGAGAGAGAGAGAGAGAGAGATGGAGAAAGAGTGGTGGGGATGAGGCTGTAGAGGTGCTGTAATGCTTTGGGTTATCAACAAGGTATAGGGTTGAAAGTATTGTTTGGGTAAACATCATGGCAGAGAGGGAGAGAGAGAGAGAGAGAGAGAGAGAGAGAGAGAGAGAGAGATAGAGAGAGAGAGAGAGAGAGAGAGAGAGAGAGAGAGAGAGAGAGAGAGAGAAAGAGAGTGTGTGAAGGAGAGAAAGAAAGAGGGGTGGGGTAGCTTCATGTTTGTGGGAGCATGGTAGATATTGTGTGCATATGAAAGGATTATTAACAGAAGGGAAAAAATTAGATTGGATTAAGAATGCATGAAGGAAAAATCCTCCTTTTAAAATTATTTGCATTTTAATAAAAAGGACAAGGAGATGTCATTAAACCAAAATGGCATGGAGGAAATATGATAATTAAGCATTTTGAAAAATAAATGGAAACATACATGCATACCAGGTGATTAAATAGATGGTATCGCAAAAGTGATTGTTGAATTATGAGATCTATGATGTCATGATAGGTTTAGGTATTTACTTGCTTGAAAATTGATTAGCTCTGCAGTATTCTATTATACTTTATGTGTGCATGCCTGTATACACATGTACATGACCATTATGTACTCATACTGGGTGTAAGAGTGCAGTATTTTTTATGTTTCCCACCACGTTTGTGATGTGTTTCATTCTGTAACTTATGTTGTCACTTTGCTGTTTATTTTTCTGTTTATTTGTGTCATTGTGATTTGAACACTTTGTTACTGACCTCTGTTATGTCACACATCCCGGTGCTGTAATTGCACATGTTAAGTAAGAAGAGTTCACACTGATCAATGAGCATGTACACTGCCCTATGTGTTTCAGGTGTATGTGTGAACAGAGCTACTCACTTGTGTGCTTTGTCATATGTAGCACAGTATAAATGGCAACATACTAGGAAGATGTTCTCTCAACAAAATTAATCTTGTAATTTGAAGACTTGTTTCTTTTAAAATTTGCATTGATATTGATGTTTGGTCTCATAATATTTAGTACAGTATAGATGGTAATATACTACGATCAGATTTTTCTCCACTAGATTTATATTCACTTTTTAAATTGCGATTTGTTCTGGTGCAAAGGTTGGCATCTCTGAACATATCGGTAGTTGGAATATTTCCACACTATGTCAGGTTCTGTGCATACATGTAAGTCTCTGTGGAAGTCTCTCTCGATGTCACACCCACGACTTTACGATGTTTAGCTTGCTCTTAGCAGAGCGTGGGGTTGTTTAATCATCATCAATCACCCCATGACACCCCGGCCTGGTCGTGTCGTGTCGTTTGCCCCCCTGCTACTGGTAATGCATTAATGCATGGAGGTGTAAAACCCATAATTATGCAGAAAAGTACTTACCTGCCAACTTTTATCAAATTCAGTAGGGTGTCTTCATTAGCCCGATGTGGGCGAAATATTTATGATAGTAGTACAAAGAAATGCTAATTACATAATAATCTTCAGGATTGACATACACGGGACTACATTACAGACGAATAAGAGAACTATTATGAATATTTGACATTACATTCATTGTTCAAGATTAACCCAGTGGGAACTAGAAAGGCACGGATGCCATTCACATTGTACATCAATTATGTTCTGCTCACTTTATATTTCAGGCTTGCGCAAAACTGAACGACTTCAAGTGATTTCCAGGTCTTTGGCAATCCCCCCCCCCCCTCATTTTTCATTTAAAGTGTGACCAATCTAAACTGTAGATCCCTACAATTTTAGTTCTTTTTTATGATGCACCCTGTACCTGAATTAAAGCAATCCAGGAAGCATTAGGAGATTATATATCACAAGAGACAGAATGAAATTAGCTTCACAGGTTATAGGGTCATTAGAGATGCGTGTCCTGTGGCCCAAAGCAAGGATCTTCACACGTTTCTAATGAGGTACATGCAGGGTTTGCAAAGTGTCATTCTGAGTATTAATCCGCTCAGTCCCGTAGGCAAGAAACTGAGTAGTTATTGATATGAGGTTGTCAGTACATTGTACTGAGAGGTCTAAGAAAAGATTGTGTAGCCACCTGAATGCATGATCCATGTTTTATGTAATATTGTATTGAATTTCATTAATAAAGAGAGTAGCATAACACCAAGATGGAATTTTGGAATGACATATGTAAATGTACAAATCAGAATGCACAATTTTTAGTATTGAGTATCACTTTCAATATCATTCAACCATAGGGTCACATTCCAACTCCTTGAAAAAGAAGCAAATATATGCACAGTGCTAATTGGCTGGGTTGCTATTACTACTTCATGCCCCAGATATTTTGTCCAAGGATGGAGCGCTTTATTATAACAGTCTTTTATAGGTACATATATTTTGATGTAGCAGAGAAAGCTACATGCATACATGTAGTTACTGCATGTTGTATGTCGGTATACATGTAGGTGTGTGTATTGTTCATTATAACTCATGCATGAGCTGCAGCAAGGTGTGAAGGCTATTCTGTGCAGTGGGGCATATATACTAATTTGCTGAGGTCGATATAATCGGTATATAACATGCATGAATATTATATGGACATTTGGATGAGATGTTTTTATCAAAAGATGCTAATTCATTGAGGTCAATATAAAAGACATATTACATGCTTGATTATTTAGACATTTGGATGAGAAGATTTTATCAAAAGCTACCAATCCATAGAGGTCAATATAAATGGTATATTAAATGCAGTGATACTAAAATGGTAACTACATGTAGATCAATTGGATTTTGCTCACTTTTTTTCTTATTATGATATTTGTGTGCTGATTTATTTCAATGGGATCGTTAAATTTCGCAAATAATTTTGATCAAATCTGGATAATTAACTATTAAAATTTAATTCCAGGATTGATGATTAAGCCATGAAGATATGTATCCAATCCATGAACCAGAGCAGACTGGTCGATGCTGCTGAGAAATGATTACCATAGATGTACCCCGCTATGCAATTAGAAATGCCATGTTGTGTGGTAAACTTTATCCTTGAAATTGCTGATCTATAGTATCACCAATGACTCATACCTGCGATATTCATGAGTGAGGATGGTGTTGGCTTTATGGCCTTGTGAGGCCAAAAGAAGGGGCAAGGAGTTAGAATACAGCTAGGTGATGTTATTGGCAAAGAAACCCATCTCACATATCACATTAATACAAATCGTAAAATACACATGTAAAGCCACACATATTACGCCACCTATTTTATTAGGAGTTGCCAGAACTGCAATAAGTTAGAAAATACGATAATAATGTTTTGTGTGCCATGGGTGTGTTTTGCACAATTGAAAACACTGAAATTCCACAAAGAGCAAAAAGGGTCAATCTGGTAAAGATGAATGTTAAAGATGTCTGTCTTACATTTAAATGTGTAATGTTTACACATTAATTCTACATAGTAGTTGTGCTGTTCTTACACTGTACATGTCCTGGATGCTAGCTGTTTGTATCTACAGTGGAGCCTGAGATCAAATGCACAGTGATTGCAATCAAATGCAATCAGCTCCATACATTGATTGCAGTCTGACTGCAATAGATTGCCATCAGCTGTGACGTTGATCTCAGGCCCAACTGTATGTCTGTGTTGTCCGATCAAGGTGATGTAAATCTGTGAATACAGGCCTGCATGTAATGTGTGCAGTTTGTCACATGTTTAAATGATTTTGATGATACCTGTGTACAACTGTGCTGTGTTAGTACTCACTACCTGTTCTTCCCTCTACTGTACATCTATGTTGTAAATCAGCATATGGACTGTACAACTTTTTATTTTGTGACATAGAGGGAGCACTTTCACTTACTATGACACACCAGCACGTTTTGTTGTGTGTTGATTTGAAGTGATTTAAAAAATCACTGCTGTCTGTCTCCTTATTTTTGACCTCCTTTCTCTTTCCATCTGTCTCTATCTCTGTCTGTTCCTCTTTCTTCTTTTTGATTGAATCTGTACTTCACCTTTTTATTTGAATTTTACCCATAGGTCACTACACACAGTGAAGCTTAAAATTTCCACTTCTTATCCTTCAACTAATATTCTCCCTGTATCCTTTCTCCTTTCTCATATTTTCTATGATCATGTAATGCTCTTATATTTATTTGATTCTTTCCATATTTTCTCCCTGCTGTAGCCGTCTTGAGTTTGACCGAGGTTTTGTGATTATCATCGACCGATCGACTAACTCATGGGGCGACGTCAAGACAACTCTGATCAGGATAGCGGTAAGCTGAGACCCCCTATAAAGGGAGAGTTCACCCTGAAGTTAAGTTGATTAAAAAACACAGAAAAGTGAAAGGAATATATTAGTGAAGGTTTGATGAAAATCCGTCAAAGAATAAGGAAGTTGTGATCTCTTAAAATCTTAATTTTGTGACATCATGTGCGAGGCACTCTTTCATATGTTGTGTCCTGTAAGATTCAATAAATTGCTCTTCTTCTGTTTTTGATGAAGATTTTTTTTTTCTTCATAGAGATATATGGGTGTATAAACATGTTTCTAATGATGTATCAAATGCACAGGTAAGATGATGCATATATCCTTTTCAGAAAATCAACATTTTCAAAAAAAAAAAAATTAGTACTGTATGAGAGAGTATCTCGCACATGATGTCACAAAATCAAAACTTTAAACAGTTGAAACTTTCTTGTCCTTTGACAGATTTTCATCAAACCTTCACTATACGTTTCTGTCATGTTTCTGCTTCTATTAAAACCAACTTAATTTCAGGGTGGACTATCCCAAGAGAGAACAACTTTCTAGGCTTTTATTGTTTGTCTTCTCAACTAGTTTATGAATATTTATAAAGTGATTCATTTACAATTCACCAATTTCTTTAAAAAATAATATATCTGACTTGAAGTAGATATCTATCTGACAATTTCAGAAAATTATTGGTACACTGTAATTAAATAATGATAGTTTCTTATTTTCAAGAATTTTTCAATTTTTATTCTCTTTTGGACCTGAATAAATATTAAGATATGATCATAAGAATACTAGATTTATGGATAGGAGTGCACAGTAGTTTTTATCCAATCAATATGTTGCGAAGAAGCACTCCTTGTGTTGTAACTTTAATAGATTCAAATTTGATTGCAAGTGATAGCATGCTTTGTGAGTATATGGATGCACCGATCTGCATGCCAAGTACAAGCACAGAATGCAGTTGAATATGTTCCATTTCATGTGAATGTTACAGCACATTGAATGTCTTGTGCCCCCCTGCCCACATGTACATATATTTGTTTGTTCGCCTTATTGTATCCTATTAACGTTATTTGATTTATATCCCTTCTCTTCAACCTCTGTCACCCCTGTCCTCCAGGACTATTGTGTAAGAGTTTTGATCTTGTTGTCACTTTTGCCTTACATTATTCCATTTAAGCATCGTATTTCTCACCATTTTCATGATCATGTCACCCTTGTTATGCACTGGGATTTTGTCATCCATCCATCCGTCCATCCATACCCATCTCCATTTTGGCATTGTGTGGTTTGTAAAGGTTAGTGCAGAATTTGTGAAATTTCTCGTAGTCCTTACCATAAACTTCTATGTCATGTGAGTGTCTCCTAGCCTTTGTTTTTTTTTATGTTTGTACTATGTTAGTCATTAACATTCATTTTTCTTTTTTTGAATGTAACCTCTGTGTAGTGGTAGTATGTGTTTGTCCTTCAAATTCAATTCCATGCTTTGTTTTCTGTCAACCTCTCATGCTTACTTTTTTGTCAAATCTTTCTGTATGTACACTGCAGCTCAAAGGAATTGGCATAGGGAAAGGGAAAGGGAAGAAAGGGAAGGAGCCTCAGTTTTGAACCACGCTATATTTTATCCAGTTCAGCATGAAACACGATGCTTAAGCCTAAAAAGCATTATGTTTCATGCTGAACTGGACAAAATATACCCCGGTTTAAAACTGAGGCCCATTCCCTTTCTCCCTTTCCCTTTCCCTATGCCAATTCCTTTGAGCTGTAGTGTACATGCACTCATGTAGCTTTATTTTGGCCTCACATTATTACTAGTTTTAAGTTGCCAATGTTTATCTGTGCTAAAAATCAGGGGAATTTAAGTATAAATGTATAATGTATAATAAATGAATGTAGTAAATCAGATACCGTCGTTCTGCAGCATGTGATACCAGGCCAAGAAATTCTTCTCAGGAGTTTGTGATATATATAGAGCAAGATAAAGCGCTTAAACAAAAGCTTTGCTTCATTTTTTGCATAATGTAAACTTGATGAACGGTTGGATATATTTTTCTCACTGAACCTGCCTTGAACCCCCCCCCCCCCCCCCCCCCCCCAAGAATATAGATTAAAAATGTAATATAGAAGTAATCAGTCAATGCATCACCTACATGAGACTTAAACACTGCCCTCTTTAAGTCAGTCGCTTGTAATACAGGTTGTATTTCCTACATAACATCACCATTATTCAAATTGATGTACTCTCCTTATAAGCACTGTTCATAATCAGAGCCATCTCTTCATAGAGTTTCGCTGACTTGGTTTCAATATGTAACAGCATGGTACATGTTGCTTTGTTGGGCAAGCTGATGACAAAAGAATATGCGCGCGGTGTGTTGTTACCTATTGAAACTGAGTTGGCCAAACTCTATGCTGTAGAGATGGCTTTGTTTTTAAAAGTGATATACTGCCCTCTTGTGTTTAGTGATGGTCCAAACATGCCAGGGAGTGACCCTATTAATAACTCTGCTTCCGTGAGTGAGTGAGTCAGCGTGTCTCACGGCTAGAGTCCAGAGGGCCAGCAAGGGGTACGCCAGCATCCGCCCCTGTCAGCGGACAGGGGCGTCAGCGGGTACCTCGTCCGTTAGCTGGCGGAAATTGGGAGTTAGCTGTGGCAAACGAGGGAATATTGTCCCTTCTTGTTCCTCCCCATCAGTTAGAGATTCAAGTGACAGTTCACCAACCGTTGATTCTCTGGATGAGATTTAACCCTCAAAGGACCAAGTCTTACATTCCCCACTGACCTACTGCACATTGTCATGATATTGGGACCCAAGAGGCTTAAATGAAAATTGTGTTAATTGGTGTTGCAAGTGTCTTAAGTAGATTTCTCTGGATTTTATCATCCTCTCTACCCCCCTTCCCCCCTCTTAGAACATGGCATTAATCCACAGGATCTAATTGTATACATACTGCTAAAGTTTCAGAAACTTTGCCACAGTTGGATAGACAAATGTGGATAATGGAAGATAGAGAGAAAGAATATGTTGAATAACTAGATTTGAATAATAGACCAAAACCATTGATAGAGAGAATACAAAGGAAGATTGGATAAACACGAAAAGGATAGAAAGAAAGAAAGAAAGAAAGAAAGAAAGAAAGAAAAGAGAGAAACTTAAATAAAACATAAATAGGATGAAAAGGATAGATAGCATAGGTAGATGGATGGAATGAGATAGATATGATAGCTAGATCAATCACTTACATCAGTAGATAGAATAACAAAGATACACGAACTATAGATTTATATATATATATATAGAGAGAGAGAGAGAGAGAGAGAGAGAGAGAGAGAGAGAGAGGAGAGAAGAAAGAGGGGAGAACAAAAGGGACAGATCTAGACAAACAAACACAGATATAAGCAATTGTCTCAACTTAATTTGTTCTGTCAGCCCTGTCCCCCCCCCCCCCCCCACCAACAAAAAGAATGGAAAAAAGAGATGCGTGACTCTGTAACTCCACAAGAATAATGGTGCAAGGTGAAACAGGTGTATGGAAATAACCCATAAAGCGTGCAAACCACATCATTATTATCACACATTAGTCAGTGGCGGTGTATCAGATGGAAGGGAGGTTGGAGGGGGGGGGGGATACATCTTGCTTCCCCCCCTGCCCAAATTATTGGCAACAGTCCTTACAACAGCTCTGTGACCATTTCAATCACTTTACATTACATTAGTACCTGGAACCCTTGAATACTTACCAAAATTTATCTATAGTTCCCTTCTCATTGGGCTTAAAAAATGTTGATGTTAGAAAAATCGTGAAGTTAGGGGACAATAAGGACAACAGGATCGGTTGCTAGGTAAGTTTCATCCTAACTTCGCGATTTTTCTAACATCACGATTTTTAAAGCCCAATGAGAATGGCACTTGTGACACAAAGTGACATTTGTTGTATTTAGAGGTAAGGGGAAATAACGGTGGTAAAGTCGATAGAACCTACAATTAATGGAGTGCTGTTCTACCATGGCTAGCGGTCATAGTCTTGCTTGACTTTGCTTGATTTTGCTTGGATTGGGGATTCCAGGAAGGAATCATCTGAAAATTATAAAAATGCTTCAAAAAAACAAAATTCTATTCCCAGTGATGATGCTATATATGGTTCTGTCATGAATATGGCCCGTAATCAATACCACAACTTTCCCTTATCTTTCAACAGAATAAAAGTGCAGAATAAGCTATCATGCTTCTAAGCTGACCCTGATACTGCCCAACTGTGACAAAAGGAAGCAACTTACAAAATTAACTTGTTCTCATAAATGAGTAAGATGTGTCTGTCACTTGCATTGGCATCAATGCAACGCCACATCATGTTAGATTGAATACCTCACAGCAAGATGAACATTTCTTCCCCAGATTTTGCCTGTGTTAATTGAGTGCTGGGTGCAATCTAAGAATACCAATAACTAAAATATGAGTGATTGGTCTCTTGCTTCCTTTTGTCATAGCAGGGCAGTATAAATAGTTAGGCAGGATCCCCCAGTGAAGACAAAGTCTTGAGTCATCAGGGGTTCTTGGTGTGATACCCTCACAGACTCTTTAAGTATAAGGCCGGGGTTATCAGCTGTTGTACAAGACCTTAGGGTAGAGTTTTCCTTGAAAGATAGAGATGATGTCATGATGGATATCCGTCATTGTCATATCACTTCACAAAACCTTATGTGGACAGACTGTGATGTTGGGTATATAGTTCAGCTTATAGCTGTTTCGTCTACTCACATGTTGTCTTCTCCTTGTTTTCATATTCAAGCAAAACCTTTTATCTACCCCTTCACAATTAAGTTTACTTAAGCAAAATCATAACCATAGCACTACCCACTCCTTAACCCTATCCCCTATCCCAACTCTGAAGCTATTTCTAGATAGACGTCAGTATGATTGGCATTTTGGGGATATTAATTATCAGTTTGATCTTGTCTCTGACGGTAATATTATTATGAAATAATCTAGATGATTGGCTGGGAAAAAAGGGCAAAATATTATGCCAAGGGCAAATTAGTATATGATGGTTAAAATACAGAAAGAGGTAAAACATATCAAATTGATCAGTTATGATAGTGCCTGCTGTCTTATTCGTAAAGTGGGTACGTCAAATTATCCTTTAGACCCAAGGAAACAAGAAATCCACTGTTAAGATTCTTAGATTCTCGTTATCCCTCTGTGGTGACATCTATTCCCCCAGCAAACCTCTCCTGTAGCAACCGTTCCTCATAGCAACCCCCACCTAGCAACTCTTTCTCTTTCCTTCCCTCACCCCATTATTCCAACACTCCTAGCAATGCTTCCTCCTAGTAACCACCCTTAATCGCATTCTCCTAGCAATCGTCCCTCCTAGCAACTATACCTCTTAGCAACTCTTCTATACTGTAGCATCCTTCCCTTCTAGCATCCATGGCCCTAGCAACCATCCCCCTAGCATCCTTCCCTTCTAGCAACCATCCCCCTAGCATCCACCCCCCTAGCATCCACCCCCCTAGCATCCATCCCCTAGCAACCATCACCCTAGCATCCATCCCCCTAGCATCCATCCCCCTAGCATCCATTCCCCTAGCATCCATCTCCCTAGCATCCATCCCCCTAGCAACCATCCCCCTAGCAACCATCCCCCTAGCATCCATCCCCCTAGCATCCATCCCCCTAGCATCCATCCCCCTACCATCCATCCCCCTACCATCCATCCCCCTAGCAACCATCCCCCTAGCAACCATCCCCCTAGCAACCATCCCCCTACCATCCATCCCCCTAGCAACCATCCCCCTAGCATCCATCCCCCTAGCAACCATCCCCCTAGCATCCATCCCCCTAGCAACCATCCCCCTAGCAACCATCCCCCTAGCATCCATCCCCCTAGCAACCGACCCATCCATGTACCAAACCTCCATCTTAGCAATCCTCCTATCAAACTTCACACATCAGTAATGACGGAGAAGAGATTTGTCAGAGGAAATTGAGTGATGCTTGAACGGCAGGATGCCATTTCCTTATATCTCGCTGGCTTTGGTCCAGGAAAGCCTAGACCACAATATTATTCATCTTCAAGGGTTTTCCTCACTTCATAATCATGATGACATTCTATTATAAGGCAATTCAAAGTATTAAGACCATGGGTTGCACTTGTGTCCAGTACTTCATCTTAAACTTGGAAACTGACAAATTTCCCCTCTGTTATCCAATTTGCTATGATGAAAATAGAATAAATAAGTCATAATGTGTCATGGCCATGGGAACATTGGGAGGTCATGGAGATGTTCATTTTTTCATAGAAAAATACAATTTTTAGAATTTCACAATTGTCGCTGCAAGCTGCCTACAGACATTATAACCCTTTATATGAATAAGTGAAAAAGTGACCATTTAAACCTGCTCAAACCCATAGGCAAGGAGCTGAGTTGTTATTGATGTGTGATTGTCAGTGCTTGTTACTGGGAGAACTATGGTGGTTGAAATGGGTTCTTGAGTTGACAAACCTTCTACCTCAGGCAGGGCAATGTTAGTGAATGATACCTGGTGGCTTCCCCTCCAGGCTGCTCATAATTTTCATTTAGGTTTTGTGCTGATATGGCTAATTCTCCTCTGCTTCTCGGCCCTGTTGCATAAAACTTACATCAATTTTAACTCTGCCATTTAATGGTAAATACCATGGTAACATCACTCAACAGTCAATCAGGCGTAAACGGCTTAAACCAACCCAAAGAGAGTTATTAGACTACTACAGACAGACCTGGGGAGCGTTTCATGAAAGTTGTCATCACTGACAAGTTGTCTTTCTCCGACAGTTACCATAGTAATAGTCAGAGGCTAGTGTTTCGCAGCCAATCAAAACCGAGGATTTCACTGATTCACAAGTTTCTAAAATGGACAATGCATGAATTTAAGACCACTGGCATGAAGATTGCTCATAATCACCCTTTCAAAGGCCTTTTGTCTTCCTAGTTCAGTATATTCCCTTTAAGAGTTTGGATGTGAAACGCCCTACTGCATGGAAGGCAACCTAATTCCTGAATGCTGAAATTCATGGACAGGCTTACAAGGTTGCCATGACATCATGACAAGGGATGACATCATACAATGCTGTATGCACAATGCCCATTGTTTGTGGTTCGTCAATGAAGACAGGGCATTGTTTTTATCACTTCTCTGCAATATTTTCAGAAATTGATTAATCTTAAAGACCTCCAGACCTGGGAGGGGCATATCAAGTGTTTGTGGGCCTATAGGGTTATCCCATCCTTCTGTTTTGTTGTCAGCGACAGTTTCTCTTCTCTTTCATTCTTATTTGCTTTAGTCTCCCATTTGTCTTTGTTAAATTTTAACCCATTGCAATATCATTCATATCATGTGTTTAGAATTGGTGGAGTTGTTTTGTGTCTTTCATTTTTGTCTTGTCTATCACAAATGACAATCCTGCTTCATTTCTCTTGTATTGTGTGTTGACAATAAATCATAACTACTGCATGATGCATGTTTTAACAACATTTCATGTGGCCTGTGTAACATCATTCAGAAAATATGATTTGGGAAGAATGTAAGCAGCAAGTTAGTCTGTGCAATTTGTTTAACTTTAACAAATAGTTTGTTTCTTTAGCCAATATCTCCTTCGATTAACTTGAAAATGATTGACTATGATAATTATCTGTGCAGATACTTAATGCATGCATTCATTTTCAACAACATTTGTAATAGGCTATTATATATATCTGTTGTGGAATCACCTGAATCTTTGCTTCATCACTATTGAATTTTGATGGTGTCATTGATTATTAATGCAGTTCTGTCACGATTATAAAAAAAACCCTTCTCATGTGGATGTGTCTCTCTTAGTAGGAGGCCCCCAAAGTTTCTCACCTTACTCCTGAATTGTTGATAGTATCATGCTATCAAAAAATAGAAAAAGTGTCCTATTGGGTTAATTTATTCAGTTTTATTCTTTAAAAGCAGCGGGTAGTCTTCCCTGAGCTCAAATGATTGAGGCCATACTCATGAAGCCTTTGCTCAGCCTGGCAAGTGCCATTGTACATTCATATATAATTGCATTTATAGAAACCAGCTAAGCCGTCATAGTTTCATGAACATCAGCCTGTTTTCCCGAATAGCCTTGGTGTTTCACCAAGATGTGCGTAAGTTATACACAACTTTACGCACGACTGGTAATCTTTTCTTTGGTGCCAAATCAAATTCTCAATGACTTAGATTCCCATCAGCTCAAGTTGAAATCTCAGCTTTGTAGATAAAAATTCTTGTTGTTTAACAAGCTTCTGAATGCAAATTTTATGATTTGTCCAATCTGATTATGATTGTAGGAAATTCACTCCCACTATGTTAAAACAGGAACAAATTGAGGGTTTCTCATTTAGCAGAAAACAGGTCACCAGTCATGTGTAAAGTTTTGTGTAACTTACGCACATCTTGGGGAAACAGGGCCCAGGTATGGGAACTTCCCTTGAGATGTTGAAGTCATCATCATGCACCAAAGAATGTTAACCCATGCATCATGCTACTAACCTGAAGCCATTTATGAGCGAGACCCTTCTCATGTCAATGTGTTCCCACAGCAGGGGTACTTCCCGGGAATCATCCAGGCCGTCTACGTCATCAAGCCCAGAGGATTCCTCCAGAAGGCCTTCTCTGAGATGAGGTTCAAGGGTCTCAAGGATGACTTCAAATTCAAGGTAAGAACATCGACAGGAGGGATGAGAAACATGATATAGGCTGAGTGTACAGTCCACTGTGTTGTCCTTAAAGGGCTTCATCCACTCTTGTCTACGTTCTACAACGTAGACTACAAGCTTGTCTACGTTCTACAAGCACCAGAAGGCCTTCTGAGGTTCAAAGGCCTTTCGGATGACTTCAAGTTTAAGATAGGAATCCTCAACAGTAGCATTGATTCAATGTGGGAACCATCAATAGTGACGTTGATAATACAGATGTTAGCTGAGTGTATGCCATAAAATGTTTAGTCCTAAAGTCCTTCATCCAGGCTGACTACATTATCAAGTCCAGAGGATTCCTGTAGCTGTGATTTTGCACCAGTTTTGCTATTTTCATCATCATTGCAGTATTACCAATTTTTCAGATAGATTTTGCTAATATGAAGCAGGTGCTGCTTAGATATTCTTGTCTGTCTAGGCTCTGTTCCCCAATTGTAATAAAACAAGAAACTAACACAAAAAGGTTTGAATCGTGAACTTTTGATTTACCTTTTCTCTATCTTAATAATTCTCTTTATGGCATGACCTTTGTCTGCATACGTCCCCCTCCCCTCTCTCCCCTCCCCTCTCTCTCCTCCCCCCCCTCCTGTTTCCTCCTCTTCCCCCTGACCCCATGCTTCCTGGTGATCACAAACACCCTCCAAGACAAGAACAGAAAGCAAAAGAGCCTGCAGTTCCTGAAGTGGAAATTGAAATCTATTTTGCGTCGGAACTCTAATCCCTAGATATTTTCACACTTTGCACTGACACGCGTGATGGTGTACATGTACAAGTTTGGCAAACCTCAAACTGCTGTTGGTATTATTCCTATTACCACAATGTAGTGTATCCTCGTAGAATTTTGATTTTTATTTGAAGAGGGGCTAGATAATTTATTCAAAGATTTGAATGTTTTGTGGAAAGACAATAGATTATATAATTTTTGTTTTGCAGTTACTCTCCATGGAAATAAGATTGATTGAGCAATCTGTCTGAAAATTAAGCAGAGGAAAAGTTAGATGATATGTTACATTGGAAAACATTTAATGGAAAACATTTATTGTAGTAAAGTTATTAAAATTGGGTAAACTTATCGTCTCACTTGTGTAAAGTGTTGATTCTGAATAGGCTGCAGGTGATGTGGTTTCATGAACATTGGGTTTGTGTCTATTGATAGAAATGACAACATTCTGTAAAAATATGAGGTAAGAGTCTAGTTCCTTACGTTATGGGATTGATTATACTGTAACCATGGTAAGTGGTTATATTTTTTCCTCCACGGCAAGAATGATATGGTCCCCTGTGCCGAGGGCATGACTGTGTTACCTGATAGAAATGACACAATATTGTATAAAATACATATTACTGTGCATGTCAGTAAGAATATGTTAATATATATTATGGGATGGATAGACTACTGTATGAGACACATGAGAGTGACATGATAGCGACACAAGGTCGGCTATTTATAACGCTGTGTCCTTCCTGTCTGCTACCTGCTCACTTTTGATTTATTCATATATGTATTTGTTGCTATCGTTGTTGTATTTTTATCCTGCTTGATCCATTTGAGTAAAATAGATAAAAATTGATAACTTGAACACCAAAAGAAAAAAAATAATAATAAAAATGAGGGGAGGATGAATGGAGCATGGACATGTAATGTTCCCCCCTGCAGTGGGCAGGGGTGTGAAATGTGGCCTCAGAGGAGGAACGAGGATGTCCTGAAAGGGGCCATTAACTAGCCTGGGGGGGGGGGGGGGGGGCAGATATAGTCTACAGACAGAGACTCCATTTAGACAGGTATAACTGTCTCATTTGGGGCATTCTTAAAAATGAATTTCATTTTTGGACATAGGGTAGCGGAGCCAGATGCAATCTCAGCAGATCCAATGACCTGCAGAGACTGATTTTTCGGTCTAGACTTCATTGAGCCATGCTCAATACATGTCCACATAGGCCACGGCAGACGACATAAATTTACCACAATTCTGCAGTCGTAAGGGCCTCCGACTAGAAACATGAGATTCCCTTCCAGCACAAATCCGATGACCGTGTCTTGCGATTCAGCTCGTCGCAGAGTCGATGACTGATTTGATATGATCGGATTGTTTGTAGTGGCCTTAAGATAGACAAGTCTCTAAGTATCAAGCCAGGAAAAGCCCATGAACATAGTACATATTCCATGCACATTGGGTTAATGTACCACTTGGTGTCATGAGGCATGGACATTTGTATGGGGTTCATAGAACAATGCCTAATATTATGTCTGTGAGGGATTTGAGAATATGAGCTGTGTCAAAAGAGGGAAGGAGATTGGGCTGGGGAAGGAGAAATGATAAAGAACCATGAAGATTATACGTGTGTCAGCCCTGTCCGTGCCAGACAAACTCCACTTCATGGGAAGTTTGTGTCTTACTTACATACACGCGTAGTACTCAAAATATTTGGCCTGAACATTTTGAGGATTTGTGATCTAATCACTAATTACTCCAAATGTGGATCATTTGAGGGCAAATCACTTTCAACAAGTTTCTAAAATGGACAATACATAAATTTAAGACCATTGGCAAGAAGATTGCTCATGACCACCTTTTTGAAGGCTTTTTGTCTTCCCAGTACAGTATATTCCCTTTAAAAAAGAACAGGAACAACAACCTATGAGGTGTGTATGGTGTGCCAGATGCGGTATATTGGTGTTCTGAAATAGATTTGAACTCTTTTCAATGTATCACTAAGAAGCCAATTAAGAATACGCCTCGACAACGAGACGTCTAGCCACATGAATGTGCTTAGATTCCTTGCACAGGATGTCACGTGCAGAGAGTTGTCGGACAACCTGGATAATGAAGGAAACCGAGGAGGAAAAGCTCATTAGCAAAGCATTCTCGGTTATTATATTTATCCATGAGATGTATTTCATGGCAAGTTACGACCAGCTGAGAGAACTAATTACTTTTAACCAGTCAACAGGTCTATAAATATATTCAAGTAAAATTAATATGCACATTGTACAAACGTGCACTTTGTGAGTTAATGTTCATTTCTGGATGTTAATGAAACTCAACAGGAGTAAAAGATGAAGATCAAGGCTGACATTGTATCACATTCTCTGATTCAGTAATTGAAGATTCAAATCCATTAACTCTTTAGGCGCCAATGAGGCAAATTTACATAAGTAATACACATACATATCTTAAAACAGCAATTAATCTGGCACACAAAGTATTAATGAAACCTATCAGGTATGGGAAGTAGAGCTAGAAGAAGTGATAGGGAGAGGGAATGATAGAAGAAAATAATAAAGAAGGTAAAACAGGAAAAGAAGTAAAAGTAGAAGTAGGGATAGAGGTTAGAGAGAAAGGAAAGAAAGAAAAAGGAAAACAGAAGAAAGAATAAATGAAGTACAAGACGAAGAATGAAAAGAAGAAGAAAGGGAAGAGAGGTGGAAGAAGAAGAACAATATCAAGAATAAGAATGAGAATGACAAGACAGAGAGGTAAAAAAAAAATACTGAATGCAAATGAAGAAAGAGAGGAGGAAAAGAGGCACATGGTGTGAAAGATGCTGTGCTAGATAACGAGGGGATCTTCTTCAGATGATACATCCTCCTTGTCCTGCCTGGGCATTGTACCCTAGACATGTCCACCTGCTAGGGGTTTATTCCTCCAGTCAGCACCTCTGATTGGTCTCCAGTTTAAAGCCCCCTCCTCTGGCTTTGTTTGTTGTCA
The DNA here is from genome assembly GCA_963669155.1 of Arbacia lixula. NCBI lineage: Eukaryota > Metazoa > Echinodermata > Echinoidea > Arbacioida > Arbaciidae > Arbacia > Arbacia lixula. Next base: position 995,210 of record OZ022590.1, on the reverse strand, counting down.
GGAAATGAAGGTTGCATAATGGCCATGCACGCCTGTCAGCACTGTGGTGTCTGTTGGTGTAATGGATATATGTAGTGGAATCATTTACTTCCCTCTTGTCCTGGTTGGGATTGGGTTAATGAAAACACTCATGTCCTCTGCCATGTGCACATTGGTTGCTTGGTAATATGGCCCTGCACCCCTGACAGGGGGAGAGGTGGAGTAGGTACCCCCTCCTCTTTCCCTGCCCTGTCCCCCTGGACAGGGCAGGGAGGACATCAAGACCGAGTTGATGGGGAACATCCTTTTTCCCTTTCCCTGAATTGGGGATGAGTCGAGAAGCGTGTTTGGCATGGGTACGTGTATGTGTGCGATCTGTCTGTGTTTCTGTGTGTATGGTGGCCGGGTAGTGGACTGTAGACTCTGTGTACATGCGTGTGGGGGCAGTGTGTATGTGTGTGCTTGGCCTGTTAATCGAAGCTGGGTCCGACCCGTATCTCCTAGTCTGCGGCTGTTTCTTAGCGGAGCACCTGTGAGATTAAAGTGCGATCAACGGGGAGGGGGAGGAAAACAAGGAGAGAGAAAAGACGTGGTGATTAATGAACATCGTCAAGCTTGACACTCGGGAGTTTTGATCACTCTCTCCATCGCGATCTTTCTTCCTCGGCTTTCTTCTCCCTCATCACATGTTAATTGAACCATTCAGCATTCCAATTTCATTCTCTCCCGAACCTTGGATTCCATTTCCCATCATTTCTTTGACTGGGCGCTTAAAGATGTTTTGAACAAAGCTATGCTGTGGGTTTCCCCCCACCTTTTTGGAATATATTTAACAAGTTTTCGAAGCGGTGGATTTATTCTTCTTTGGACTTATTCCCGATGCCCTTTGTGATAGATCTGGATGTGTCCTTGATCTGCATCAGCGTTGATTAAGTGTTTGTATCTTGGTGCTTCTTTGATGCTCAGATTGATCTGCTGGATAGTGTTCGTGAGCTCCATGCCAGGATCGACCCCACGCAGCTCACTGCAGAGTTTGGAGGCGACCTGAATTTTGATCTCAAGGGCTGGATTGAAGACAGAATGGTAAGTTAACTCTCCTATGTTCAACACCTCTTTCCCTTGTCTTCTATTCAATCTTGATCTCTCTGTCTATCTCTCTGTCTGTCTGTCTCTGTCTCTATCTCTGACTTTCTCTCTCACTCTCTATCTCTCTGTTTTTGTTTCTTTCTCACTCTATCTATCTCACTCTCTCTCTCTCTCTCTCTACCTCCATCTCTCTCTCTGCCTCTCTACCTCTCTCTTTCTTTCTCTATTTCTATCTATCTCTCTTGTCGATCTCCTTGCTCTCTCTATTATTTAATTTGAATTACTTTCTTTCTCCCTTGTGTAAGGACCTGTATGTAGATCCACACAAAATGTGTCATTTCTTCTGTCATACTGTATTTAAAATTATTCATCAGGCCATATATTTCTTTATTAGTGATATTAAAGTGATCATAATCAATTGGTGCAAAAACAAAAAGACAATGTCGAGCATATTAGCACCCACCTGTCTAGAAACACAACCTGCTTACAAAGACCACACGTCTTGTCATTGCTAAGTGGTCTTTGTAAATAGGTTTCACTGTATATCAAAAAGTATGTCCATATCTTCTTTAACAGATATTTCATACTTTTAGTATTTCTCTCATACATAAATTCTTAACCATTCCTGTAACTAGATTTAAGTTACTCATTATTTTTCTACAACATCTTGTGAAGAGCAATTTTAAATGTTAACATGCAAAGAGTTACTTCTTTATTTTACCATTCCTTAGATATTTTAGTGTAAGTGTGTAATTCAGGGCTGACTATTTTGGGCCCTTTGCTCCAAAACCAGTACATAAATCATACATGAATCATAAATTAGTCATCTTGAAACCATCAAATACTAGTTCCTTCCTTCTCAAAATACAACAGCCTCGGGTCTGTTCTAGCTGTCTTGACGTCCCATATCCTCGTGAACTTGTCACTTTTAAAACTTACCTTTCTCTCGTAATAGCGTCTGTTAGTTTGTTGCAGTTGGTATTGAACCTGTCACTTTTAAAACTTACCTTTCTGTCAAGCTTGTAGCTTCTTTTGTGATGTATTTTTGAAGAGCTTCCTAAAACTGCTCCCCTCTACTAATTAATCTCTTATGATCCACTGACTAAGCACCAGAAAACCTTTGAATGTATCTGTGATCTACTTTTCTGCCTAGAATCAATGTTTTCCAATATGATTCTGGCAAATACACATGTTTGTAAAGGCAGACCTTTTAAATTTGAAGTGCCCTAAAGGGTACGTTTGAGCAAAAATCGTGTTATGTTCTTTATTAGCTTGTTAAAGCGTAATCATATCGTTAACATAACAAAAGCTGTAAAGGGTATCCAGGTAATTATTTGTACATATAATTTAGAGTGGTGTATCCCACACCTTGACACACTGTTGCTAAGGATTATGGGATTGCCTTCTTGCCGACCACTCTAAAGTGCAACACCTGTGAGCAGTGTGCAGTACCGATCAAGTTTTCCTTGGCAACTAACTCACCAAGGGTCACGTGTAGCATACACAATAGAATATATGAACATATAAGGATTAAGTCCAAAAAGAGCTGAAAAGAAGAATGCAAAAAGAGTCTTCAAAAAGTACAGAAAGAGTTGAAGTCTGAACCTGTTGCACATGGATAGATTTTCAGGCTTTGTTAACTCTGATCTAGGAAGGATATCAAACTTTGCCATGGACCTGAAGTAACCAAAGGGGTGTGGCGTAATTGCGCCTTTTAAGGAATTTAAAGTTTATTTATAGCCTGTTATTTATTGTCCAGACTGCATATCACAATGAAGTCACGCCCTTCCTATTGTCTTAGTGGAAAAAAAACCAGCACGCAAATAGGCTGGTTCAGTAAAAAAAACTGCTTAAAGCAAGAAACTGTTGGGGGTTTAAGCTATCGGAAATTAAATTCCTTAATACTAATGATAGAAAGCTACGGAGGTAGGTTATTCAATTCTCAATTCTCCCTATCGCATATAGCCGATATCAAGCGATATCACCTCGCGATACCGATATCTAATCGATTGCTCTTGGGACATATACTTCCGGTAAGAGTTTGTCGTCGGCAGAAAGTGAGCTAGAAATCACTTTTTTTGATGAATTAAGCAGCGAACATTTTGTATAAGTTTACGGTTAGGGTCAGGGTTAAATTTAGAATTAAGTTTAGGGTTAGTGTTAAGGTCAGGGTTAGGTTTAGGGTTAAAATTCATAAAATTAGTTAGATACCCTGGTCCGTTATTGTAGTACGGGATTGCCGAATGTTCGTGGACCGGAAGTTCATATCCCAAGAATTCAAGGTAAAAATATTAGAGCGCCACACACGTTCAGATTCGGAGAGCTATATGCGATAGGGAGAATTGTTTAAGGAAACATGTTTGTTGTTGAAGTAACAAAAGAGCTGCACACTTTTAGATATCTTAGATAAAACAAAAACCAACATTTCTTCATAATGCCATTTGATAGGATGTAATTGTGGACCTTGCATTTTATCCAATATGTAGTTGGTATTAGCTTGTTAAGATTACAAGATGTTATGATAGGATTAAAGAGGATTAGTGACTAAACCTCTCTGTTGCAACCTTTTAAAATGTCAAAATGTAACACACAATGAGTATAGGAAAATGAAGCAACCTTTTTGAGATTAAAACATTGACATTATTTGGCGTAAACAGGAAACCTGTCAAATTGGCGCATTTCAGTCCAATTTCTAAAGTAGACAAGCCAATATGGCGATTATCTCTAATCCATCAATATTGAGATATATCCTGTCGGAAAAGTTGGCAATCGTGTGTAACTTTTTGTGATATTCAGCCATCTTTGAATAGGCCTATAACCAGAACGGCAGATTTATTGTTAAATCTCTCCATCCTTGTCGCTGTCATCCATCGCTTGTCGTGATCCGCGATGAGCGACGCAGCTAATCCAAGCCTTCCGAAATGAGTGTACTGCCCTCGTCGGGTCATGACCTTCTCCCATGAGCCTCTGCCTGCGGGTCGGCGGTTTGGATGTCATCCTTAATATGGGCATGCTGTCTTCAAGTTGATCCATCCAGTAGGATTGATAGAGATTATATGGCATCGACTAGCTCTTAGAGTATTAGACTGTGTCCCAATGAATTGATAGTTTCATGCAATTCTTTTTACCTCTGTGTAAGAAACTAGAATAAAGAACTTATTTTTGCCAACCCATCTTGTGAACATTTCAAGTAGCACTTTACATAAAAGTTTCTGAAGACTTCTTTAGGGTGCTACATGACTATGACTGAAATGGCTGCTTTACTAACAATGTCATATTCTTGATATGGATGTGCCCAAAATCATTGAGCTGAGTTGTGGTGCTTTGAAGTTGGAAATTGTGATTTTGATAGTCATAAATTTTTTGTATTCTATCAATTCCTTCTATGCCAGACGTGGGCCCTGTTGCATAAATCTTACCATTGATGGTAAATTTGCTATCTATTTTGCTAACTTTTATGGAAACCTTGAATTTGATTGGCTGTTTGATTGGTGTTAGCATGGTATTTACCATTTATGGTAAGTTTTATGCAATGGGGCCCAGGTGTTGTTCTATGCATTTTTCAAGTATAAGTTGTGCACATGTACCTCTATGGAGGAGTGTTAAATCTGTCAGGTAAAAACTGGGTCTGGTGCAAAGATGTGGGGCGGTAGTTTAGGTACGTGTAGGATCCCTGTCTTCCCCTTGGATGTCATCACAGACATACCTTCATCTCCCCTGAGTGATTGACTAATGGAACCCTTCCTACCAAGATGGCTGCCATTGCCTGGTGATCAGGAGTAGTATTCTGAAAGAAACTTAAATAAAAAACTGGCTTAGTTCAACCATTTACTATGACAACCAGGCATTCCAGTTCCCAAGTTTCCTAATCAGAAATGGGAATCGGGAATTAACTCTCTTTTAAGTACTTATGAATTTGAATAGCCAGACTGGGATGGGGTTCAGTGCATCTCCCAAGAACGGCACTGGTACACACGTAGGGTTAAGGAAGCTATCAATATCCGTCTCAATCCCAACAATTTCAATCGAGACAACGGGATTGATATCCCCGATTTTTGGATTCGTACGATACGCCGCCATGACACTCCTCGCCATGACACTCGACCGCCTTTCGATACGACTTAACAGCCCGTTGTTAGTCTATAGCCAGCCTTTGTTACCGCCCAACAATGTGCTGATTTTAGCGACTCTTGGACTTGTTGTCGCCCGTAATTACCGGCCTGTGGCTTTGTCCCTTTTGTCCTTTGTCGGTAACTTGTTACCGCCGGTCAATGCGAGGCGCATCAACGGTCTATTGTTGGTCAAGTACCCGGATACGCCGGCTATTAGTATTGGACCATTTATAGTTAGTGCGCTGCACTGACCATAGGGTATTTAAACCCCTGCTTACTACAATTTTGTATCACACCTGACGAAGTGTTGCAGCGGCACACGAAACGTCGTGATCTTTTCGATACCGTTTACCTTACATTGCGAGACAAACGATTATCAGTAGCCATCTATCCGCAATGAGTAACATATTTAGCAATTTGAATGTTGTTGATATGTGCAGCTACAGTTCAAGATCATATTTTTGGAGCTTTTTTTTCTTTATAGAAAAGTTGAGTAGGAGGGATACTTGTATGTATATGTCTCTGAAGGACGTCTTTATGCCACGGTACACATTGCATGCACTATTGTCATTTTTTTTTTAAATAACATTGCAAAACATCCAGTGGACACAATGGCAGTGCTCATGAGCAACCACTTACAATCAACATTCATCCTTTGTTTATCAATAGTGTGGACATGCACAGTGCATAGGTACAGTGGTTTGGTAGCCCCAAATAATCTTGCTTCTGGCTGTATGCGCTGGTCTGAAATGTTCGCAGTAGAAGGGTTTATAGCCAGCTGGTATTCTGAAAACTGAATAAATTCAAAGAACTGCACCAATCACCAATCTCAGGTTAGGATTATAGGGGACTTAAGTCAAAATTAAAATCAAAACTAAAGTTTGTTTGAAAAATACTACCTGTGGTCCTCATCAACCCTGTGTGTGACCCACTTGTTCTAAACTGATTGGTTGAATCTCCTGTTCTGCCTACCAGCACGAATAAAATAGTAAATTGACCCCAAATCCTAATCCTGAGCCTTAACTCTAATCCAAATATTATACCCTAATCCTGTACCTGGTCTTTAACCATAAACCTAACCCTAAATATCAGCTTGGTTCCATAGAAGAATTACACAAAATGTGAGTGTACCAAATCAGTGATTGCCATCGACTCTCTATACTTTTTCAAGTCTGCCTTTCCCCTTTTTAACTCAGTATGATATCTCAACCTTCTATATTGCAATGCTGAGTGAGCATCATTTCAAGCAAAACAAAATGTCCTCAACTTTCATCTTCTAGCTCTCTGTTCACATTGCACACATTGAGCAATGATATTTTAAACTCTCCCTGCATTCCAAGCCTCTCTTGGCCAAGACTTTTACATGTTGTAACTGTACACTTCAGTGATCACTATCAGGGATATTTTACTACCAACACAGGTGGCTTTGATCAAGCAGCATCCAAGCCCCATTCCTCTTTAACCCCCTGGATCCTAGCTTCCCCATACATCCCTGGGTATCACCCATCACTCACCCATGCTTAGAAGTCATCGGGTTAACCCTGTAATACCAGACACAGTGCGACTCGAGTGGACTTGTGTGTTTTACTACAGCAAGTTTGCTGTACTGGCGTACAAAGAGTTAACTCCTTCGATACCAGACAAAGTCCTGCTGGATAGAATGGTGTGTATCATTGGTGCAGGAATCATGCAGTGGGGTGTAAAGGGTTAATGTGGTAAAGGTCATGTTGGGTGGATCATCTGTCCGTCCACACGTACACAGGATATGATAAGTTTGGCACACGCTGAGTTATCCTGTCGCCATCAAGGCAGATCCTGCTTAACCCAATCGGGACCAAGCGCCATCAAGATTGGTTTGTCGCGATAACTTTTGATATCAAAACTTTACGATCGCAAAAGATGCATCGAGGGAAAGAGCATGAATTTCTGCACAAGAATGAAATCACTTTTGTTGGTTAGTTTATTTGTATCGGTGATGTATTGGCCATGTTTAATTGATGTTTGTTTGAAGTATTTCAGGTATTTATTAGTAACATTATTCAGGATTTAGAACAAATATATACTGGACTGATATTCTGGCCATCATTAACTTCAATGCCTCCAGTGATCTAAAAACTATGACACACTAATAGCATGGTGTTGAGATCAGCTTGTGCCTATAGTTTTAACCATGTCCCTCAGTGGAGACTTTATTTGTATACCAACTACCCCCTCATCGGACCAAGAGAGCTATAGGATGCAGGGATAGACCACAAGGTCAAGGGTCATCTACTTGTCTCTGACCAGCCAGGACTGGTGCATCTCCTATCTGACCAGGAAGATATCTGACCAAGATGTGAAATTTGTGTCATCACACCTCGAGTAGTCTCCATCCAAGCATTGAAGACAAATTAACCCTTGAGTTTTCTGTAACTGGTTTGTCCCTGTGGTAAGACTATGGTAGAAGTCAATAGGCTTAAAATGCAGTCATCATAAGAATAGCTAGCTATGTTATGAAGGACAGTTGTCAAGCAAAACATGGTCTACATCATCCATGTCGGTGTTTACTTGTATGTCTGTTTGCCGTCAGGTATATGTACATGTCTCTGCCTATATGTTGTGTATATGTGTGTACATGTATGATTTACATTGATATTCTTATTCTGCAAGTGTTTATTACACAACATGACAGAAAGATTGTGAAATTGTATGTTTATGCATCATGTATTTATGCATGTGCATATGCCCAAGTACTTTTGTTGTGTAGTCATATTCTTCAGATTACATTTATATTCATTTATTCATTTCACTTTCGATAAAATTACAGGAGTATTGGTTTTTACAATACAAAATGGCAATCAATTTTTCATTAATATTTGTTGAAAGTGAAAAAAGAGCAGTAAAATAAGGCTGAAAGGCCTTGTGGAACAAGTTCCCTTTTAGAGAAAGAAAAGAGTACAAGAGTACAAACATTCTATTGACCCTAGTATCTGCTATTGTCCTCAGCTACTGATGTTATTGTATGAATGACATCATTCCTTGATAGACCACATCATTGTCACTGCAGTCTTTGCACTGAGTCTTGAACCTGTGACCTTCCTAAACCAAATTAGCCAGATATCCTTATGGATGTGTGATGTTGATTTTGATAATGTCCAGTCATCGGAACACGAAACGAACGGGTGGAAAGCGCTTCAGTCGATTGGTATCTGGAGATATTTGGGTCGAATGACTCATTTACATAATGATAAGGGCTGTCGTCTGCGGCTGCTAGGTTTATCATTTTAGAGCAGCAGAAAGGGGCAGAAATGATCAAATTCCATTATGATATTTGTCAGCTCATATATGCTTAAGATTGATGTCAAAATGGAAATGAATCAGCAAGTTGATACAAAACATGTTTCATAGATAGTTCAGTTTCAAATTCTCTGTAGAAAGAACAACAGTGGCAAAAGTGTTAAAAATAGTAGTTGTATTCATAAAAAAACAGAAACAAAGATAAACTTCAATGCATTATGTAAACTTTTCAACAAAAATCCACCTCCAACCTTTGTTTTGTGAAAGTGATTTGAGAAAAACACAGGATTAGTGCATTTACTATTTATGACAAATTTTAAGGCTTTGGGGAATGCATTAGTGATCAAAGGACTTTTTTCCTTTTTTCCAAATCATACTCATTATGAACAAGCTTACATGTTTTGCAAAAAGATCAAGTCATATTGGCTGATTGGATGCTGTTTAAATTAGATATCAATTAATTAGAGAGAAGTGGGATAAGAAACTAGGCAATCAGCTGTTATAAAAATGTAAATCTTATTTCACAATCTCAGTGCAAACACTTAGTTCACTATAAAGGCACACTTGAAATGAGTTTAAAAATAAAATCTACCTTGCCTATTCTGTACAGTAATCATAAAATATCCTATAATATCTAAAATAGCTGACCAAAATGTTCTCAAATTAGTCCCCTGATTTAAGGAATCACACATGTGTGCAAATTGATAATCCTCTTATTACCATAGGTTCCTGAATAATATAACAGGGTTGAATTGGCCTGGTAGTGAGAGAAGTAAAGTACATGTTGATGATTTTTTAGTTATATTGCCAAACTATTGTGAGCAGTCAAACACGTGCAAGCTATTTGCTAGAGATGCTTAGTTCCAGACTGATACAGAGTGAGATCTGTGGTTCAAATCCCATCTGAGTCATATCCACTATAGATTGACCTGTTGCTTCTGTGTTACCCCTGCCCCCCTCCTCATACCTGGATTATCACACTGAATCCCACTAATTTGACCAGCTGTTTGGTGATTCAGGCTGTTTGGGGTCCCCCAACACCCCTGGCCGGCTGGCCTAGAGGTTCGGCTGATGTAGACTGCTGCCTCTTCCTTTCACCCTCTCACTACCAACCAATCATTGACTTGTCTTAATTACAACACAGTTTATTGCCTGTGGGACTAAGAGAGCTAACATGTGCTGCTGAAATCACATTTGTATGTCTGAATATTAAGACTAAGTGTTCTTCCTTGAGTGGCTGAGAGAGGAAGAGAATGGAGGCTAGTCTGCAGATTCAGACATTGTTTGCTGTCCTAGGTTCTCACCTTTGAGTGCTGCCTCTTCTTAACACCCTCCCACTACCAACCATTCGTACCCCTGTCTCAATTACAACACAGTTTATTGCCATGTAAAAAAAATGAAGCTTGCAGCATGGAACCTAGGCTAGACTGTAGAGTATGGACTGTATGCAATCAAAACAAAGTCTAACAAAACATGCTATAAAGCATCCTTCCTTCTTCCCTCTTCCCTGATATAAACACACCATTTCCCCCAAATAAGCATACATTTTTAGATCTGATCCAAGAAGAGTGACTGACAGTGTGCACACACTCTGGTTAGAATAACCATCTCGACACAAAAGTCATGTAATCCTGTTTGTGGGCACATCAATATCAGAAACTACAAGAATTGTTCATGAATGTTATCTTGACACAATGTTTTAGTTCTTCACTATTCAAAGCATCGCTAGATATGATGGCCACTTCTATATCAGCCGTAGAGTACTGTAGAGTACTTCAAATATGAATCTAATGGTAGCATTTTTTGGTAAGAAGTTCATCAGCCATCTATATTTTTGGAGGAAATGTTACATTTATGCATGGCCATGTTTTCCAGATTGCTTTAGTTTTTATATTATTTTTTCGGGGGGTGGAGGGGACTGAAAATAGCTCTCTCTAGTCAACATTTTGTCCAGATGTGAAGACAGCTTTTGAAAGTATAGGTGTTTCATAAGATAGGCAGCGCCATCTTAACAAAAACAAAACTCCGAAAAATTCGAGCCCTTAGCTTGAAAATAAATGAACAGGCAAAAATTGCTGATCATTTTGTTCTAGAATCTGAACAAAATGAAGTGACAGGCTGAACTGCCTTGTCATACTAAAATGTAACACTTTGATCCACAGTAAATAAAGTGAATGTGGGGGCTGCATGGTATTCCTATACTCTCTGTAATAAAGTGACCTTGAGGAATATGCCCTGTTTTAGTCACAACTATTTTTGTGAATCAAACAGGCAACTGGACCACTTATCATGATGTTATGTTATTAAAGATATCTTGGGTATCAAAAACAATCAAAAGACTTCCTATAATCATAGGGATCATCATATCAATGTCAAAACAATGATGATTGCCCCTTTTAAGCATAATGGTGATAATAATGAGAGATAATTAAAATCGAAATCATTTTGATGTTCATAATGTATGATTATTACATTCTGCTACTATCACATTAGTTTAAGTAACATGAGGTAAGATCAGTTTGACTGAAGTAAATGGAATCAATCTTGTTGTCACCATTAACATGGTCTTTTGTTACATGGACACATTTCAAAGGATCCCTGTCAATTTTTTTTTGCATAACAAAAGACCATGTTTATAGTGAATGCCCCTTTAACCACATTGATCATTCCATTAATTGCAATATTAATATATATTACATAACTGCACAATGTAGTTTATACATTTCATTTTCAAGCACTTATTACCGGTCCAGCATCATAATACTCAACTCACAATCAGATCGGACGCTGGATCTGCTCCAAGATCCTGGATGATAATTAACATGATTACACTCTGTGCCGGAAAAAAAGTATTTTGTTGCTATTTATAGGTTTGGCTTATGTCATTTTCACATCCCGTCTGAATTATTGAAAACAAATTTGCAAAGTCAAGAGCCAAATTATGTAGGAGGAGTCATTCAATTTACATCTCCTGATCTTGAGTGTCTTTTCCCTTTCTTAAGATATTTTCTGGATACTTTTCATGATGCTGAATATTTGTTCCTCCTCTTGTAAAACTTTGGCAGATGAAATTATAATCTGCTATATTTCTGCCGCTGTTCAGTGTTGTTGGTCACAGATTGAAGCTGAATTTGGGAGATTTCTAATATTAGTAACAACTTAACTCTGCATTGAGGTAGAGAACAGTAATTTCACTAATTGCTGCTCTACCTAGAAGAAGTTTGATAAACATACATTACCTCACAGTATATTGCCTGCTAATGGCTCCTCCCCCTGTTGCAGAGCACTTAGAGACCTGTTGATGCACCATACAATAAGAATAATAATAATAATAAATTGTATTTATGCTTTGCAGAAGAGATTTATATCAAGGTGCTTTGAATAAGACAAAAAAAGAAAAGTGAAATTATCAAACATAATTTAAAAGATTAATGTAACAGCTTAAGAAACAAGGTTGAGTATTCCTTTTCCATTAGATGGGTGTTTAATTTTTTACTTAAACAAATTTCTGTCAGTTATGGAACAAGAATGTTTGAACACTGTTTTTTTATTATGATTATGTAGATTATTACTTTGTTCAATTCATATCTTTGGGCCATATTCTACGTGGAATTTTCCTCTCTCATTATCATCATACAAACACCCATTGTTCGTAGACCATGAGACCATGTATGTTTCTAGAGAACCAGCCAGATTTAGAACGTGATGAAGAGGGGTTGCGGTTAGACACTCCCGGAGAGCAGGGAACGTGAATCACGAATGCTCGGTCCACATCAGACTTAGTGAACGTAGGGAACAAGCGCTGGGTGGTTGTCAAGGCGGAAATCTTCCTCCCGTTGACAAAGAGTTCAGGAAAGCCAAGATTTTGTCATAATTTTGAGGACAGGGGGTGACGGAAGGGCCTCACTGTGGGAGGGCAGGCATGGGCTGCTATTGGCATCAAATTTGGCAGATTGTACAAAGGAAGAACTTCAGATGATGGATTTAAGTTCTGAACTTGGATTGAAAATTCAATTCATTCAGTCTCAATTCATCTTTATTTCAAATTATTTCAGGGTGATGTGAAGTTTTTCATTTTACTCAACTTTCTTTTGTTTCATAAAATGATGCTTTGTTTAAATATAAATGAATCCTAGAGTAATGCAGGTCGAACAGAGAATGACATTTCCTTCCTCCATGTTCAGACCCTTCATAGATAATAATGTCAATGTTGATACAATAGATAGGTTTACAAGATTTTGACCTTGTAAATGATAAACATACCAGTTTGATGGATGAGGAGAAATGATTGAGAATGTATGTAAAGGTTAATTTTTAACAGCTCTTTAAAAATGATAAACTCAAGGATAATAATTTCCTGGTAATGGGTAATGAAATTTAACATATCATATTATAAATATAGTCAAGTTGGACTTCAATTATACTTCCTTAATGGACTGAGTACTCATGTAAGTGATTTCTGCTGTCATAGTCGTAAAGTTGTGTGCTAACAAAATCAGGATATTTGACCATAAAAACATGATCATGTTGCCCCATAATTTGATTATTATTGCTGTTTCAGTTCTTTCATTTGTAGAGTTTCAAATTACAATTAAAGTGCGGATCATATTTTTGTATTTGATACCCACAACAAGGCAGGGTAATATGTCAGCATGTGGAGATCAGTGGATTACACTGCCCTTTCCCCATCCTCGTTTAATTGTTCTGTCAAATAGCCCTAGAGGAACGCTACTTTGTTGATTGGTTGACCTCTTTATGCGCAGTGTAGGCATTTTTGCACAAGTAATGTAAACCAATCTCACAGAGCAGTGTTTTGTTAAGCACATAAAGAGTGATGTAAAATGTGGATTGAGGCACTTCAGAGAGTCAGAGACTACAGATCGTAGGGCTGAAGAAAAATTGTTTAAGTTCCCACCTTTGAGCCTGCTTCTCAACTCTTGAGTAGATTACATTAAGTGCCAGTTAGACTGAGAAATGAAGTACTACTGTAATAGTTATCTTAACATTGTAAGATAATTACAGACAGGGATCCATAAGGGGTCCATACCATTATTTTATGTTTGTAAATATTGTTTCATTTTTATAATGGTTGAATAAATGAAATGAATGAATGAAATGAAGATTAGAGAGAGAGCAAGGAACACTTTCCAATCTCTGCAGAATATTCCTTGCCTGCTGCACAATATCTGGGCTGGGTCAAGATCATTCACATAATCATCCACCAAGAAACAAGTACCAGGTACTCATTTATACTCCTGGGTGGAGAGCAGCAATGTGGATGAAGTATCTTACTGAATAACACAAGTGCCATGGGTGGGCTTGAACCTGGGACCTTGATATCCATAAGTACACATTTAAAGGTTAACCCTCTCAGTACCATGGGTTCATTCAGTGTGTAATGATTCAGTAGGTGGGAGTGCTAGGCAGGACAGGCTTTGTGCTTTGCTTTGTTCTCTGAGGAACAAAGGCTCTAGGATTCTCTGCTATGCAATGGCAGTTGTGAGCAGGGTGCTGATGACGGATCACATGCGTACCGGTTTATGACTAAGTATGAATTTAATTTTGGTTAGATTTATGCAAAGTGGCATTTTCTTTCGTTCTTAAGAAAACAAAGATCCCCCAAAGACATTCCGGCAGCTCCCCAAGACATTCTGAGGATGGCATGGGGCGTACATTAGGGGTTTTCCCAGCCCTGTCCCTGAGGTGTGATGTCATCATTTGATGTCATTGTGATGTCACTGTAGTATCTGGACCACCACATGGGGCCTTAAATTGAAGTTGTGGTATTTTTATATTTTGTAACAATGTGCTTTCTGGGTGAAGACTAACTGTCTGATGGTTGTTCATGTCTCATTTCTTTCAAGTATGGATGTGAAATCTTAATATGTCATCAAAAATAAAGAGATTCATGCAAACTTCAGAATGATAGAGTATCAACAGAGGTTTTGATGTACATGTATATACCGGTATATTTTAGTTATATTTTGTGGTTTCCTCAGAAAAGATTTGAAGTAATAGTAAGATTTTGTTGAGTTTTGCAATGCTCCAGAGGCTTCACTTAATATAAAATTGCCTGTAAAATAGACATTTTTTTTTTTATTAAGCTAAATGTGTCAGATTTGCTGGATAAGAGCTATAAATAATGCAGATTAGTGACTTTCTGACATTTTCTAAAGAAAGCCTTTAACATTTCAACATAAAATAAACAGTATCTTATTCAGAGGAAGAGTTTGACTTTTTTAAAAAAAAAAATTGAAAAAAAGGGCGATGACATTATGGAAATCCATCCAGTAAGGTGCCAGTGATCGGTCATCAAAGATATCAGTTCCATCTCTTTACAGTATCTGATCCAGGCAGCGTCATAGTCCCACAGCTAGGTGTTTGTGATGTTCTAAAGACGCGCGGAAAATCGTCAGTCCGTGTACCTGCTTTCACCTTTTTTCACCTCGAGGTGGGTCTGATGTGACAATAGGAGGAAAGAGCAAATTAGGCCAGATTAGGAACAAAAGCCTGCTGCAGCATTAACTCAAAGACTTTAATAACCCTCTCTGTGTCTTGTGTACATTTTTAAGCGCGCCTATATCGCGTAGAGCAGCATGCAGTTTGGCACTGAGGGACATAAATCTCTCAGTCCCACAAGCAATAAACTGTGTAGTAATTGACATGGGACTAGGATTAGTTGGGACTGAAAGAGTTATCCTGGTGCTCATGGTTAGATTCTCAGGCTTTGTGAATCCTGGTCCAGTTGGGATGTCAAAATTTGCCATGGAACTACAGTAACCAAGGAGATGTGGATTAATTGTCACCTATAAAGTATTTCAAGTTTATTCATAGCATGTCCTCTATTCATTAACTGAAGCGTAGATTGTATGGGAGTCATGCTGCCTAGAGGAAAAAAGCCAGGATTATACAGGCTCAGTAAAGAATGGATTAACAGGCCAAGCAGGCACATAGCATGAGGTGGCAGACTTCATAGGCAGTCCTGCCTCACCCTCCAGCCACTTTAAATGTATATTGGAACTTATAGTTCAAGTTGAACAATCTTTTTGTTTATTAAGGCATTGATTCTGAAACATGCTTTTGGTCATGGTATAAAAACAAGAAAAAAACATGCATTACATTCCCTCAGTTGAATGTTAACATTGCGCAAGAGATAAATTTTCTTTCTGTTAAAAAGCATGAATTTATATATATTTAGCAGCATAATAACTTTCAATGAAGACACATATAAAAGTATAAGTGAGTTGGGGTGGGGGTGGGGGGGGGGGGAGGTGGGGTAGGCATTCAGTATACTTTCAGTAGTAGGTGAGTCAACATGCTTTCTTTGTTCAGAACTCGGTACCCTAACCCTAATCACATCAAACTGTTCCTTGGAAGTTAAATGTGTCACATCACATTAAAGGAAAAAATGATCTCTGTTATATTTCTTTCTTAAACTAGAGAAATTAGAAATGTTTTTCCCTTTTCAATCGAGTATGGTCAGCGTGAGATAGTGCTGTTCGAGTGACTCCAAATTGAGCGTAAAACGATGTGACACTGATTGCTGCCACATATTGCTCATTCTAACAGGAGGTGGTAATAAAAAGCTAGGACGCTGTTTAGGAATTAAAGAGAATCGACACCATTTAACCAGTCGATTCATATTGTTCACTAGGAGCCTTGTTTATTCCAGACATGGGCAATCACAGCTCTTCATCTACTGTTATCTCTTGTTACATGTAATGTGCTGGTACTTTTAACTCGCTCATTACCATTGGCATGACAATGTGCAGAGAGCCAATGGGAATTTCAAGGATAGGTCAGGAAAGGGTCAACCAGTCTGCATGCTGCTGTGTGGATTAATGTGTTTGATATGCTGTCTGTCTGTCTGTCTGTCTGTCTGTCTGGCTGCTGTCTGTCTCTGCTTCTCTTTCCTCCTCATTTTTTTTTTTACATTTTGCATTCTCCTTTCTGTGCTTCTCCTCATAATCTTAACAAATTGAAGTTGTTTTTTTCATGAAGATGTGCAGAAGCGATCTATCCATACATGCCTGGCTATTAGCACCTTTTCATATATCACAAGTTTCCTTTTCAAGAAACACATTTCTACAACTTTATTTTAGAACAACTAGAATAACAGATAAGCAGATATAGTAGGTATACAACAACTTAGAAAGGGTAAGGATTATGATTTGATTTTATCCATAACTTTCTGATAATTTTTCATATATATTTTGCAATTAATCTCTTTGAATCCAAAGTTTTGCTTGAAGTCAGCTTGTTTTTAAGGGTCATGTCTCCCTTTAATAATCTCCTTGTCATACAGGATTAGACCCTCTAATGAGCTGATCCACCCAGGGAACATTCTTTCATGTTTAAGGTTCTGGAACTACACACCATTCCCATACGGTAACATGGAGTCTGCCAGAGGAGAAGTTCATGCAGAACCTTTCTGGTTTTCATATTACACTCACAATAAAAACACTGTGAAAAATGTATCAAAGAATAATGAATTTAGGTCATGCATTTTGATGTATAAGAAATGTTATGCATGAACAAACCCCAATAAGAAAATGTATCAGTAACAGTCTCTGAAAAAGAGAGTGACATCCTATCTGTGTCTCAGGTTTTTCCTGAAAGTTGTTATCAGATACTTTTAGCCTAAATTTCTTGACCAGCATTTTTCTAATTTCTGTCACATTGAGGGGATCCCTATCGCATCCAACCTACCCTTCGACAGATATTGTTGCAGATTTGTAATGATAAACAGGAAGTAGATTGTGGTATGTTATACACGAGTGTCTAAAATGTTGACATATACTGCGTGCATCGAGCAGAGCGTGTAGAGTGATATTTCCTCATCTTGGCTAACCCATAACTTCAGCGTGGATTGAAATCATAATAATGGTAATTATCATAATCATATAAATGAGAGTGAATAGATTAATAGTTGTAATGATGATGATACTCTTACACCTACTCCATTTATAACTGCTCCTACTACAGTGACAACTATGACCAAGTACTAATTGCGTATTTTGTTATTGTGTTAGTGAAATCATATTATTGAATGCTAAAATGTTTTAAATCCTTCATATCTCTTTTGGAAGTATATAACTCCACATTTGACTGCATGTCACAAAGCAGAGTATTTTTGTGATAGAGGGATGTCAAATATCAGTTCAACAGATTGATGGCATATTAGTTGCAGGTCACACTTGAATGTCATTTGATATGTTTTTTTATATTCATTGCAAAGTTTTAAAAAATCTTTATGTGCCTGATAATTGGAAAATTTAGACATAATATTTAATGAAAGAGCTAAAGAATAGTTAGAAATAACCATTTAGATGTATCACAAGCT